>CAMZMU010000086.1:26138088-26223443 GCA_947311845.1 Poa pratensis | reverse complement strand
CCCCCCCCCCCCCCCCCCCCCCCCCCCCCCCAGAATTTTGGCCCAAGCTCCGCCACTGGACATAGGTAAGTTGATTCGGTTAGTACTCTCCCCATTCCGAAATAAGTGTGGTTTTAGTTCAAACGGAGGGAATAGTTGAGGTGGACGATGAGTCGTAGATCCCCAAAGGCTCACAAATTGACAACAATTTTGGCGCCCCCCTCGCGACACACGGGCGAACCCTATCTGCCAAACGAAGAGTTCTTCTCCCTCCTCTCTCGCCGTCGCTTCCGCTGGCTATGACCGTGGTGGCAATACATCCTTCGCATCGGCCAACCACTAGCAAGCCCACGTCATCGGAAAACCTGGCTCGGACCCGTTAGCATGGCAAGCTGACATTACCAAGGCCAGGAGTAGACATCTCACATCACTGCAACCTAACGCCTTGCCCCAACGGGATTCCACGGCAGGCCGTCGCCACACTATTTGGATGTCATTAAGCAGACACTGCGCAATATCAGAGATTGATGGCAACATGACACAATAGTATTCTGCTGCTCGACCGCCATGTTGCCGCCGACAGACGAGCACACCGCCCTATGAGTAGAGCCGCAATGCCATATACCTCGCCGCCGTGAAGCCGGAGTCGAAACCAAAGGCGTTGCACAGACGAGGGAGGCCCCCGCGAGCCTTCATGCCAACTGTCAAGTTGTGTCGATGAGAGGAGCCCCTCCAGCACCGACGCCTGCGGGCTTTGTCCGGCGACGCCCAGTGGCAGTGGCGAGAGGAGGAGGCAGTGGAAGGTGTGGCAAGCGGCTAGGGTTTGGGGGTTCACCCCGTTGCCGTCCATGAGTAGCACCGGAGCGAGCTGGGCTGGTTTGTTTGTTTCCTTGCTAATTACACGTATATGTTTTAATACCTTTAAAATGCGATTCAATACCACGGCAGGTGACCATTTCTAAAACATCATTTTTTATAGAAGCATTTTACTTATTTTTTCCTTTGCTCTTGCACGATATACTGTTCCTGCAAAGAGTTTGTTACTCTTATATTTCTAAGCTGAATCTGTCATCCACTTTTAAACGCACGAATTCAGTTCCTGAGCTCAATTCTAAAGCAAATGAAAAAAAAAAGGTGTCCACCATGTTTTTAACGAGTTTCACTTTTTTAATTACGTGGCATCAACCCGCAACAACCTTCTAAAGCAAAACCAACTTAGGGATGCAATTATTGGACATCTACATTTACTTTGCAGAGGTCCAGAGGACACTTGTTGCCAAATGCTGGAAACATTGCACGGAGCATGGAATTGACGTACTCTGAGAAGGCAACTGAACACACTAAACTTAAACTTTCAGTTTGTCAATGCTCTTGTTTGCAGGACAATGGATTATACACGCTAATACTATCGCACTAGACGCATTCCCATTCTCTCCCACAGTTCCTTCTCCCTTCGTTTGATCTTTCTTTTTCGCGTGAGATGCATGCTTACGTATTTTCCATATGGGTGTTCATGAATTATGATGGGTTTAAGCCTAAGAAACTGCTCGTACGATGTTATAGCTTTACCCGACCATTCTCAATTTCTCATTCAGGTAAAGCTATCAATAGAGTCGCTTTCCATTCCGTCGGGCATTGGCCATCATGCTCGACCTAGGCGATGAGTTTTTGCACTATCCCATGGTCAATTGTGTCAATTGTTTTGCCCGGCAGGTTTATTCTACAACAAAAAAAACATCCGTAACCGTTTCCACAATTTGTGTGGTTATAGGATTATAGCGCACTGTACACTTTCTCCGTCTCTAATTAAGTGTACTTATAGTTTTGTCTTAACTCAATATTTTTAAGTTTGACCAATTTTGTTTAAAAATGTAGTAACATTTACAACATCAAATTAATGTAAATAGATCCATATTTAAATATAGTTTAATACTAATATAATAATCTTATGTAGTTTATCAAACTTAGAACATTGTGACTTAGTACAAAACTAAACGTACACTTATTTAGGAACGAAGAGAGTACTTACTTAAATTATGGTAATAAGTCATGATGTTGCAACACTTCAATTCAATCGAGTAACCACCGCCATCTACAAAGACCTGATGGTAATAAGAAACGGTTTGTGGCACTGGTAATATCTTATCAGTTACTCTAGTTTAAGTGTACATGAACCATGATAATGACCTGAAACTGACCGCTAATTTTTTTTTAATAATACATTTTTTTAATTAAATTCGAAAAATATTACGCAAAATAACGAAATTTCAAAAATAATACGGCCTCGGCCAGGGCTGGGCCGATTAGAGCCTGTCGGCCAGAGCTGGGCCGATAAGGCCTTATCGGCTCTGTCTAAGCCGACAAGGTCGCATGGTGGGCCAGGCCTGCGTCCGACAGGCCGTCACGCGTCACGGGTGGGTACTAATCGGCCAACTTTTTAACACTAGCCTTTGAACCACTAGCCTTTTTAACACTAACGCGTCCAAGGGGCATGGTGAGCCACCCTAACAGAGGGCAACACGTAAATCACGCAACATGAATCTTAACACCAATTCATAGCGTTCAGGCAATCACTGCATGCCAATCAACCACTAGCCTTTGAACACTACATGAAAACGTCTCGTTACCGACAGCTTTTTATCCAAGCCGTTGGTATATGCCCAGCGTCTCTAAAATGACGTTGGCAAATACCAATTGTCGGCATATAACTTCATATGCTGACGGTTTTTTTTTGCACGGCCGTCGGCACACACATGCCATTGGGATAGACGTCATTATACCGAGGGTAGCCATCAGTGTACGCCAGTTCGTCGGCATATGCACCTGCCACGTGGCTCTCCCCTTTCACCGTCCGACGAAAATCTAAATGCGCTAGTTGTGTGCCGATGGCCACGTCAGAGGCGCCCGTGCTGAGGGTGGCCGTCGGCATATACCTTTTTTTTGTTTAATTTTTCATGTTGCTCTTATTTCCTAATACTTAGTTATGTTTTCTTTTGATTTTTCTTTTGCATGATACTTCCTACGAAGGCCACGTAAAGTGCTCGACATATACTCATATGCAGACGGCTTTGTGTATGCCGAGGGTCACGTGCTAGCTGCCAACAATCGACCCATTGTGGTGGAAACAATTTACGTTGCATCGTACACAATTTTTATTTTTAACCGAGTGTGATTGCCTCTTACATAAAACACTTTTTTTCAAAATCTATGTGCAATTCATCACACCAAATACCCCTTTTGGGAAATTAGAATATAAAAGACTATGCTAAAAAAATGAAAAGTTGAAAACTCGTTTGAAATTATTTTAAATATGGTACAAGGTGCCTTTGTGCCAAATATGGATTCATTATGATGAAAGATGTTTTATGGTGTATCATACACATTGTTTTTGAAACTGTGTATGATTGCCGCCTATAGCGTGCAGCCTTTTTTTTTGGCAAAACCATGTGCTATTGCATCACGTAGCATTTTTATTGTCTAACATCAATTTTTTTTTACGGTATGCAATGATTAATATGGTACTCCCTCTTTTTTTATATACAAGGCCACTTCGTTTTCGTGTCAAAATTTGACATTTAATTGTGGTCAACAAAATATGAGTTATATTTCATAAAAAAATATATCACTAGAAAGTTTTTTGAAATGTGCATCCAATGACATACTTTTTGTGATATATGACTCAGATTTCGTTGGCAAAATTAACGATTATTTTTTTCCTAAAAATATGTTGTGGCATTGTATTCAAAGATGAAGGGAGTACCGTTTTGGCAAAATGGTATGTGATTCGGGGT
Organism: Poa pratensis; assembly: GCA_947311845.1. NCBI lineage: Eukaryota > Viridiplantae > Streptophyta > Magnoliopsida > Poales > Poaceae > Poa > Poa pratensis. The sequence continues at coordinate 26,219,673 of CAMZMU010000086.1, read as the reverse complement.
TTTAAATGTCATTTTCCGTACTTGTGGTTCTGCTCTCAGGGAACTGAGAAAGACATGGTTTTGCATCTCTAGGCGTTGTATTTCCTTCAAAATTTCAAAATGACTTTTTCATGTTTTCATAAAAACATGAAAATTTTAATACACACACGGTTAGATGAGTTGTAACGACCAACTTTCATAAGCGAAAAAATAAGTGTCCAATGATATTGTGAGTTGTATAGAAAAACAAGGATGGTGCATGTCTACAACAAATACTCACATTTTTTTTGTAAAAGCCTAGAAATACATATATACTTTTTTACCACAAATCGCACATCATCCATTTATACACCGACCAATATATTACAATTTTAGAACTTTGAAAAGGTTGCATTTTTCCACAAAAAGGTGTACCGACCTTGAGGAAGACGGTACTACACTCAGCCATACAAGAGGAAATATTATTTGGGCCTAAGAAGGATGGATTCCCGAACCAGAAAAAGAAGGTTAGGCTATGCCATTGGCTCAAATCATAGAGCACTGCAATATTCATCAGAAAGTGACCTCAGCAAGCTACTCCGCGTTCAAGGAGGCTGCAAACTGTATGATTGGCACAACAAATCGCTTTTGTGCAATGAAGAAAACTAAACCAAAGCCATCATTCGTTACTAGCCCCCATATTATGGGCCTCTCATTTGTTCGCTAGAGAGCACATCGTGCAGCCAGCCAGTGCATCTCCCTGCCCCGACCCTCTCTCTGCTCATGCTCTGGAGTCGACATGGGGAAAACCTGGCGTCGGCGCTGCCCCTCCGCCTCCGACCTCCGCTCTCGTCTGGCCCTGCCTCCCCCCGCCCAGATCCGTCACCGGCTCGCCCCCTCGCCGGCTTGCCCGCCGGCCGCCGCTGTGGGCTGCGGCGCTGCCCTCCTCTAGAGTTCCCGGCCTCGGGCCTCCTCTGACCTCTGAAGCTCTGCTCCGCGGCTCGCCGCCTTGCGCCGTCGCCGGTGAGGCACAGAGAGCAAGAGCAGGAGTAGAACGACCACAAGCAACAGCAGTTCAGCAGGTATATATTCTTTTGCCCCATCAGTTTATTACCGAACCAACAATAATTTGCCCCATTAGTCCATTACCGAAAGTTGTATTGGTGTTGCATTTGTGAATTAATTTTTAATTTGGTACTGTCTATAGTTGGTGATTTTTGTTTATAAATGTCAACCAATTGTCTAATTTCTTATATGTTTCTATTTGTAATTGTGCCCACGGGTCAATTTTTTCCTGTTTATTTTGTTGACAATTTTAATCACTATGAGATTTTTTTTAGAGTGTGCCCACCCATCAATTTTTTCCTGCGTCCGCCACCGTAGCCAATCACATCTAACCGAAAGATATTTGGGACATAATATGTTGAATGTAGTATTGAGTCTCGTGTGTGAGTATATATATAGGAGTACACAATTTGGAGGGTAAGAAGCCTCACCTAAAAATAAGGTAGCAGCGAGATTACAAATTCTACATTACCAAATACATGTACGCTAATTATATCTCTAACACTCCTATCGATGTACGTAGCCAATCACATCTAACTAAGGCCGAAAGATATTTGGGACACAATTAAACGATGGAGAAAAAACGATCAAGAAGACGTGTACGAGTGAGCTGTGGGATAGACTGAGAGGCGATCTTGCTTTCTGGCGTTTGATTTGATGGTGAACTTCTTCATGATTGGAGACTGACTGGAGCCGCTAATTTAACGACGCTTCGCAGCATGACAAAATACTCCAGTACCGTAGTTTTGTACAGAGGTCAAAGCCTTTTGTTTTACAAGTACCGATTTTTTTTTAAGGAGGAATTATGCTTCTTCATTATAGTGGAGTACTATTTTACGATATGAGCAGCTCAAGCGTGCAAAATGTTGGTGCAGATTCTGCCGATGTAATACACATGTTGTCCTGTTTCTCTGCCACTCCGGAGATAATGTTTTCAGCTGGTCACTGAATTATTGCTGCATTTCTTTTGCTTCCTTTTATCTAAAAGAGGCCGGCCTCTTGGCTCCACGTAACGCAATTATACTCGTCAATGCAATTATCACTATGGACAAATCCCTTTAATTCTTTCTCTATCTTTTCCTGAAGAGATATGTGGCACTCCTGCTCTTGCTTTGTGGCAGCACCCATGGAGTGCAGAAACCGGTCGATCTGCAGTGAAATAAAGGAAGACGGAGAAAAAAGAGACCGACCGACTGGGGGCCCTTTCGCTCTGTCGTTACCAGCGTGTTTGGGTCGCTTTGTGATTGCTATCCGATGGGTCGAGCACCGCTGATCGAAGGCTCTAGAAAACCATGGATATGGGAACGGGATTGAGTGGCACACAACCAAAAGACCCAGCCTCCACCACTGTCATGGTGCTCGCCGGAGAGCCACCCATGCGACACCCCCCCCCACACACACACACAGGAAAACTCAAGCCTGTGGCGCGAGGACCAGCACACCGCGAGGCCGAAGGATCGGACGAGAAAGAGTAGCACGCAGGAGCCAACCGGAGGAGACTACCCACCACCGCCGGAGGCGATGCCGACCGGACGCAGCAGCAGGATCACACCAGACCCAAATCATGGCAGTCAAACATGATTTTTAACTCCACCTGTATTATTAACTAATATGTATCCCAATCCATCTTTAATAATTTTTATCAATACCTATTCGGTAAAAAAATTATGTGCCTGGAACCGGTTTGGATTTTCAATCCTCTGCTCTACCAACAAAGGATATTGACCATTTGTTGTGCATCATCCTAATAGAGTACTTGTATATATCAACTAGTTGAATTTGGCGTGGCGTCACGCCACGCCCTTGGTGAGTTTTTTTGTACAATTTTTTTTTTGTTCGGCAAAATGTTGGCCAAATTGGAGTGTTCAAACATGTTTTTATTTTGTTGTGAATAGGCAGCATTTTTTGTGAGTTTTTTTATATATTGTGTAGAATATTCAAATATTTAGTGGTTTGAAATGTTCAAACATGTTTGTATTTCCACGTCAACATTTAATTGAAATTAGAAAAATCCATTTAAATTTGATTCCACATTTGGGGAAAGTTTGTTCGTATGGTGTCGAAATTTTGGCCAAATTGAAATGATGAAATATATTTGTAATTTGCTATAAGTATATAGCATTTTTTTTAGCATTTTCGATATATTTTATGGAATATCGGTATATTCGCTCAAATGTTGGCCAAATTGGAATTTGCAAACATATTGTTTATTTTGTTATGAATAGGCGGCATTTTTGATATATTTTGTAGAATATTCAAATGTTTAGTAGTCTGAAATGTTCGAACATGGTTGTATTTCGGCGTCAATATTTAATTGAAATTAGGAAAAATGCATTTGAATTACATCCAAATGGTGACAAAATTTGAATATTCCATTTTTTTTAACATAAGTAGTTTACATCCAAATGGTGACAAAAATGTATTTTTCCAATGGATATATTCAGTGATATTGATTTATAATTTGCTTTAATTTAAAAAATTGGTGAAAGTGGAAGCTATTCGTATGCTATATTTTTTTTCGTTTTTCAAATGCCCAAATTTGGAAGCCATTGAAAATTTGAAGTTTTCAAATTTGAAATTTGGTCATATGGAATAAATAGTAATCGTTTATTTATTTGTGTTAATGTTGATATATTTGTCATATTTGTGAGTACGGTGGTGGGTGAAATTCAAATTTGAAGCTGTACACATTCAAAAGATGTTTAGATTTCAAATTTATTGGAATGCAAAAAAAACTTGTGGGTAAAAATTGTTCAGATTTTGAAATTTGTTGAAATTGGGAAGTTTTTCAGATTCGATTTTTTTTAATCTGTAGAAGGGTCAGATTTGGAAGACATTTAAAAGTTTGAAGTATCCAAATTCTAAATTTGATCATATGCTATAAATAATCAGTTTTTTTTTGTGATCATTTTGATATATTTTGCATATTGTTCTGATGGATGTAGCTGAAGTTCCTGATTTTGCAGCATTTTAGTAGTTTTTAAAAATTGTTTAGATACCCTAAAACAATATTTATAAAGTGTTTTAAATTATGTAAAGCATGTTTTTTTTAATTCAATTATATTTATTTCGAAAATATGTTGGAATCAATTATTTATCAATATTTACATTTGTGGTACTATTATGTTGATATTCTAAAGCGCATGATATAAACGGGTCAATGTATTTAAATGATGTACCAAACTTTGCATATACTCAGAGATTATAGTGATCATAACGTTAGTGATAAATGATGTACTATTAAATGATCGTAACGTTAAATGATGTACTGTTATGTTGGATAGCTAATCTAACGTTAGTGACAATAATACTTATAATGATCATCTTTTATTAAACAGAGATTTCATTTTCAGATTATGTAAACATCCTTTACTAATGATTTTTTTTATGGAATACATCATTTTGTTAAACCAAAATAATGGAATAGTCATAATTGATGTCCACACATGACATTCTTGAAATGAACATAAGGTATGTAAGGTTTTGATTGAAACATATGTTCATGCTTGCAATGTAGACATATGAAGAAATTTAAATGGATTTGAAATGGATTCAAAGTAGCATTTCAAATTAACTTCATATTCAAAATAAAAAGTGAATTGTTGTTTCAATTTTACAGTAATTCAATTTTAGTCAAACAAATATTTTAATTGTACAAACAAATAGAGTTGGTTTTTTTGATCGTTTTGATATATTATTTGTATTATTCTGATTAACAGGTAATAAGTTATGAATTTTACAAATTTCAAATATTTTCTGTAATTCCTGAAAATGTGTAAAAGTCTGGCAGTTGGGCCCACATGTCATAAATTTATTAATTTCTAAATAATAATTTCGTGGAAAAGAAATGAGTCGATGACATCATAATGACGTCATCAATGGAGCCGAGCTTCTGTCGACCACGGGCCCGTCGATTGAACGCGCGAGGGGCCGCGCGCTTGCACGTGTCTGACGCGCGGGAGTACGGCGACCCGGATGGTGGCGGCGTTGGGACCAAATGGTCAGCGGAGCTACGCCGGCAAACTTGCCGGCGGACGGCGGCGGCCTGGCCAGCACGAATCAGAGCGAGAGGCAGAGGGAAAAGAGCGTTGCGAGGTCCGCCTTCTCACCCTGAAGACGATAGAAGGGTCAGTGAAGCCAGAGGGGGTCCAACAGCGTGGGGCGCGAGCTCGACACCCGGTGGCCGGACTTGGGGAAGACGGCGCGATTCGCCCGATTCGCGGCATCCCAGCATGAGCTGCTCGACGGGGAGGGAGAGAGGTGGACGGTCTTTGTTCGTCCTGGGGAGGCCGGACACAGCGGCATCGAGCGCGGCGGCCGGCGGCGGCGACTCCGGGGTCGCACGTGAGGAGAAGGAGTGGGTGAGCTCTGAGGGCATTTTTGCAATTTAGTCCGTGTCCTTTTCGCGATTTTCGAATCGGTCCACCGTCTCGCGATTGCGTGGACTGCGGGTTAATATCTGGTTTTGGGAGGGGTTTGTTTACAAAAGCGTCACGGTTGTGCTGCGTGGACCGTCCGATCGCCAGGCGACGGCTCTGAGCGAGGCACTGTTCTACTGTTCATCACTGTAGCTACTGTAGCTAGCTACAGTGCTCGAGCGCTGCGAGGCCGCGAAATGGCTCGTCTTTCATATAGGTAGTAATTAAGGGGACAAAGAAAGAAATATGTATTCTAAAATTGGACTTTAGTGTCTTTTTGCTTTTGCAAGATTCGAAAATCTGCATGAAGGAAAAATTGTAGGATTGGAATATCAGGCCCACTTAAACTGAACTAATGTTTGTCGATCTTGAAATAGGAAAGATTATTATGTTTTCTTTCTAACGTGTAATCAACGCTCTTTGGTCAACGTTCCTATACTTTACAATCTTACAGACATTTGGAGGCATGACATCGAAATCATAAAGCTTCTGAATCCTTGAAAAGAGGCCCTAAATTTCCCTCTCTTTTTTTTCATTAAAATGGCACGCAAACCAAATTATAACTTTGGTCATTTTGTACAGAGCATTGATTTTATGGTCTTAGTCAAGCAATTGCGCAGCACCATGAAGTATGAAGCTCATCTTAACCATCCGACAGCGGGAACACCCGACTCCAGTTTGCTCTAAGCATGTTCAGTCACTGAACTAAGTTGTTTCCCCACTTTTAACCGTAACATCATTTCAGTTAAGAAAACCAATCAGCTAAATCACTGATCAGCCACGACTTAGAGATCGGTTTCTACTTTCTAAAGCTCCTTTTTCCATCAGTTACCTATAGTGGTTTCACCGACCAGCTAGTTAGCAGCAACAGAGACCCAGTACAATGTACATCAGTGATCAGTCGGTTCCCAAAAGCTCGCACACACATTAGGTACAACGTCTCAAGTCTTAACCTTTGCAAAATCCCATAATCATCACCCAAATTGCCCTCCCGACTATCTAAAATACATTATCACGGAATGCCCCCCTATTTCTCCGTCCCTGCAGCGTAGTTTACACGTAAATTGCAAAGGCGAAAGCGCGCGAAAACACTAGTTAATTCGAGCACCGATGATGGAGGTCCAATGATCGGCACTCCAGCCTCCAGGCACTGCCCCGTGATGAGTGAGTCGGAGATAGGTTTAACAACTAAGCTGATCAATCCACGCCACTTTGACGATCGAGGTCGTCGTAGGATACACTTACCGGATCGAGAGTTCCAGACATGATCTTGGTTTCGGCTGGCTTTCAGACAAGCAGGCGAGTGCTGCATTCGGAGTGTGGTTATTTTAATCATGGTGGATCTTTGCTTTGGTTAGTTAGTTAGACTTTTGAGAGCATGCTCCTTGCTCTATCATGGCCTAATTGGCGGTGTAGATAGGCTCGTGAGTGCATCCTCTTTGCAACTGGTGTCCCTGTCGATGCTTTGTGCAAAGTTTACGGGGTACTTAGTTATGTGATTATCTGCGTGTCGTTACGATGTTTAGCTCGGCGAGTTGCAGTTGTTTACACTGTCAGAAGCTTCCTCGCCAGTGTGGAGAAAAAGCCGACAGATCGATAAGCACGTTGTTTACTTATGTGGTGTATTTATGAAGGTATGCAGGCAGATATGTTTTGCCCTTTCTGACCGAGGAACGCGTGCGTGTGTAGAGGTGTTATTATGTTTAAGTGGATGCAGTCATGCAGATGATGCTTAGAACTGAGCAATGGATTTGGTTGACACAGAGAACACTACGGTTTTGTGAATAAATGATATTTTCTTGGCTTCTATGAGAATTGAACTGTCTCCTGCGAATTTATGTATTCCAAATGGTTTTATGATCGGTTACTGTATATGCCACAGCGTGAGATCAACTCCTGCCATACCTGTATGGAAAAGCTATTTTTTTAATCCTTCCCAGAATAAAAAATATTTGGAATAATTCGTGACAAAAAAAATTTATCGTCTATCGCTTGCTATCTGAAACCCGAAACAAATAAATTTCTGATGTGATTTTTTGAGCGATTCTAAACTTGGTTTGCAAAACAATATGGGCCAGTTGGTGGCCTGTCTGATCTGAATGTCCGGTTGGAGCCGGTCTGGTCTGAACGTGGCTGGAAACTGAGGGCTCTTTAATGGGCCAAAATTGCGTAGCTTCATAGGGAAGAGTAATTTTTATTTTCTAGGCATCATTCAGTTCCAAAAAACAATTCAGCTGGTACACAAACACAAGACAAGAAGCCCTTTTCTCTAATTGTCCCAAAAAACTATATTTGTTATTCAATGATAACACATAGATAATTCAGTAAGCAAAGTAGAAACAAGTGTAAATACGCATTGAGCCTAGAAAATTAGCAACAAAGTGAACCTAAGTACGTTGAAATTATTTATACATCTTCCTCGCCATCGGATAGTAACCACGCATATGAAGGCAACCATATGGATACTACCGGGCTTTCAGGTCACAAAGGTATCAAGAGCGAACAACGAGGTTCCTTATGAATTAGCACAACTCGCAAGGAGGAATACCCATTTGATTATTTATTTTGTTTTATGAAAAACATCTTCTTCTATCAATCAAACCAACATTACAAACACCCATGCAAAATAAGTAAAAAATACATCGACGTCCCTTTGGGGACCATCACCTTCTTCCTCCCGAATGGACCAATGGCGCGTCGCCAATGTTGCCTCAATATCCCGGCGTCACCCTGTCGTACATTGTTCCTTGCGGACGAGAAGTCATCAAGACCTTGGTCCAGTCAGATCAGCGTCCTAGAGAAGGAACTCGAAATCATTGCCACTGAAAGATCCACAATCCCAACTTCTAAGAAACCTCACAGGCTTCACGCCTATGCCGGAGGCCACACCAATGTGACGGAGAGGAGGTCGGAGGACCAAAGCACAAAGGGAAAATGCAGTTGTCACGTTGACAAACCCTAACCTCACATGGTAGAAAGGTCTTAGTATTCTACGCCAACGAGGCAACGAGCCATCCACGTCGCCATGAGAGGATCTAGAAAAAAATCGCTAGATCGGAATTGTTGCCACCAACAACAAAACGTCACCATGTAGCCCTACTAAAAGCCCCATAGCAAGGAAAACTAGAAATCCACCCTGTAGAACAGCAGCCTCCTCTCATTGCCACACAGTTGTGACATCCTGACCCAAAGATTAATAAGATAGATAGAATAATCATACCAATAACATGCATTATCTTTTCTGAAAGCTCGTCTTAAAAGAAACTTCAATTAAGGCTGGGTGACCTCCGGGAAAGTTTTACAGGGAGCGCACGAGTGAGAAAGTGAACGTAAGAAGACTTGTGTTGACCTGCGGGGGAATTCTGAAAATTCTAAATAGCTCTCGAGATTAACACCTGATAGCCCATGGGTGGTTGTGGTCTTACACCGACGAAGGAAGAGGGGTGGCGACCTAGCGGTGGAGGAGGGGTGGCTACACGGGGCACCTACAAAATCGCCTCTTTAGGGTTTGTAGAGGAGAGAACTGTTAATTGTGAAGATTTTATGCAATCATTGGTTGACAAGGGACTTAAGTTTTTTTTTCAGGGACAAGTGAATAAAGTTAAGCTTTCTAAATATTTGCTTTCGTCTTAAAAAATGTTTGATGTTTGGTGGCTCCAAATTGCACGAATAATCTTTTGTTAAATGTTTGTGTTGATCATATGGTTGATAATCAATAAAGCTCTCGTTTGTACAAAAAAAAATGAAAGAAAGGCCAGCTAGCATATAGTACTACGTAGTATGTCTCAGAAATGAGTACATGGTAGACGTGCGGCGACGTCAAGCAGAGCAAGAGGGCAGCAAAAGAAATTCCGAGCTGGGCTCACTGTCATCCATGGCGTACACGTTGGCCCGCCCGTCGTGACGTTCACTACTCGCCACTAGTCCCATTAATTCTCCCTCTTGTCACCTTCTACTCCTAGCTATTCTCGACGACCACTAATTTGAAACATTGATTAACGATCATCATGTCGAATAAAACAAACGCTAGCCTGACGTAAAAAGAAATACTCGGCAGGGACGGATGGTTCATCGATATGATCACTGATTTTTTTTTTTTTTTTTGAGGTTTAAGACGGTCGTATCCGTCATCCGATTAGATAGAATAAAGTGTTATGTACAGAATTTCGAGTTAGGAAAATAATCCCTTTAGATAGAATATGATCACTGATTCACTGTCATAATCGATTCAATTAAAAGATGGAGACTATCAGACGAGTCTTTAAAGAACATCGTCCCGCTGAGGCCGTGACGTGCTCATCATGTACTGGAGAACCAGGACAGCATGGATTTGACTAACGATAAACAACGTATAGCCGTGTATACCGGTTATTCTTAAGCGTATAATGCACTGCGCACCCAGCGTCGTTAAAATGAAGAATGACTTCATTCTAGTGGATATAGCATGTGATTTTCAATCCACCTTACCATCCTTAAAAAAAATGAAAGCCTTCATTCACTTGAACAAAAGTTTTGCCATTCAACGGTACCAATAGACGCCCGAATCGAAGGCGCCAAACAAAAAACTTGAAAAGTCACTATTCATTAAAAAAGGAATAGACCAACCAAAAACAGGAGTAGGTTTTTACCCAATGATTGTTTCGAAACTGTATAAATACGGGGGACCCACCCGCGCGATTTGATGGCGAAGTAGCCAGGCCGGCCCGGCGGTTTCAGCTGTCAATTCAACCACACCGTCCAAAGCACGTATACTTTCGGTGCTCACATCTTCCTTTTCTTCTCACGTTTCCTAATACCCTTTCTTTTCCACGGATGAATCTCCGTGCCCAAGTTAATTAGCAGCGAAAGATAACATGGTTTCAGGGAAGCGGCGGTAGGAATAGGATAGTAGATACAAAACGTTCGTGTGGCCATCAACTTGCGAAGTAACTTGTGCACCTATACACTGTGTTGCAGGCTTGCAGCGTCTCACATCCCTATGCTTTTAGCTCACCTTAAGCATTGTCATAGTAAACATAATTACCTATAATGTTAGTATACTTAAGCTACCGTAAACCAACATAAGTATATACTACAAGCATGTACTCACTCCGTTTCTAAATTAGTCCATATTAGAATCTCTAAAAGGGTATATATTTAGAACGGAGGGAGTGTACTTAACTTTTGCAATACGTGATGCTTTTCTGAAGCCAAGGATATGCATCGCATTGTACCTCGCTCCCTCTTGTTGTAGTTGATTTTTTTCTCAAGGCATTTAACCCATATTAATATACCATCCAACTATAAAGTCATCACCAAGGAAAGGTGTTTAGAGAGATGATTAGTAATATAAACCGTCTTTTCCTTATGCAAGGTACACTTCTTTAGAAACCTCGCAAAATAAGATCTGCGACATGTGTCCATGGGGGATGTGCAATGTCAGTTGTCCTTACAGAAAAGAAAAATACAAGATTATTGCATATGATTAATGTGCTTGACATTAAGGTTGAGAATACCCTCCTCACCGCAACTGAGCAGAATGCTGAGGAGGATGCTATTGAGTTTGTTACCAAACATTTAAGGGAGAAGGAAACTAAATGGGCCTAGCACGTGAATGTTAAACACACGGAACAGGGTGATATTAATACAGTGTTTTCTATTTTATTGCAAATGAAAAACATAAAAAAGAATTAGTTAGAACAAGATGACGGTACGCACTGTTGTAGAAGCCCAACTTAAAACATGCATCACAAATTATCATAAAAAATGCTTGGTTCTCTAGTTTTAGATTCATTCTATGTCGATGAAGGACGCATGATGAGATCCCTCGGCTCACCTGAAAATGCTATAGTTATCCTTTCTTTACAGAAAATAAGGTGAAGGAGGAGAGTGGTGTTTTGTAGCCCGGGCTACAGGTAGTCTTTTTTTGAAATTTTTTAAAACAATATTTTAAATTTTCAAAAAATTGAAAAAATCCTAGATGTACACAATGATGTCTTCTATCAACGTTGAAAATTTTAACTCAAAATACATTATATTCTAGTATGTGTAAAAATGACAAAAGTGGATATTTTAAGTACTAAACAGTACACAAATCTGAATGTCTAAAATTTGTCAGATTTTTTTTGTGTGGCTCAAAATACAAAGTTTTTCAAATTGGAATTTTGCACTTTGGAAGAATACATCATTATCATTGTCTACAAAAAAAATCAGAATTTTGTAAAACTTAAAATTGTGTTTCAAAATTTTCAAAAAACAGGGTACATGTAGCCCGGGCTATAATTGGACTTTTCGGTGAAGGAGGCGGTATTCAATGGAACATAACAAGGCTTCAGACTAAGGGTGACTTCTTTTGGGCTTATGAGCCTGCTTCTAGCTACCAAAACCCATAAGCTGAAAAGAAGTGCCCAGATTCCCTGGACCGAGAAACTGTCGAGAAGCAAGTTTACATGCGGTGGGGAGAACCAGCCTCGGAGCAGTTTCCCGAGCTTCTGGTTGAGGAATCGAAGCGGTATATCCATCCACCCCTCTATCTCATCTCTATTTACGAGGTAATGCCACTCCGCATGCGTCGCGTCACTACTCGCTCGATCCCTCCAGCCGTTCGCTCGCGCCGTGCATGCGTACTAAGCGTTGCAGCGAGATGCGCAGGTATCGATAACTTATTTATTTACTGACTAGGGTACCAAGCAAGGAGTAGCCAGTTAGCCACGTTATCTATTGATTAGCTAACCAGTCCTCACATTACACTACGATGGGAAAAATGATCTTTCTTTTATTTTCTGGTTGGACGGATACAAGCAGTACGTAGATGTATTTATATACACATATATGTATTTTTGAGAAGTTATTTAGTGCACGTAAGATTTAAACGCTTTATTTAATGCATATATGAAACTAGGGGCATATAAGACATTTCACAAGTGATCACATCAAATAAGCCGAAATAGTAGAAGCCCAAAAGAAGTCCCCGAGGAGTTTCTGAAGTTTCTGCCCACCGCAGTTTTCTACACACCGAAATCTATAAGCAGGCTTATGCATAAGCATAAGCCCAAAAGAAGTCACCCTAAATGGGTTCCCAACCAAGTTTTACAAAAATATGTTGGGATACAATCGAAGTAGATTAGTTGGCCACATTCACTTATTTTCAGAGTTGCACGTTTACTTTACGATCAGCTGAATAATGGTGAAATCACTACCCAAAAAGGAAGATTCAATACAAACCCAACAATATCATTCCATTTGTCTTCTCAATGTTAAGTTATAATTTTCTTTAAGGTGCAAACCAATCGTAATTATATCCATTGCGTACAATATTGTTATCCCACACAAACAACCTTTAAGCCAAGGCGAAATATCCTAAAAGGGGTGACTGTCTTGCATGAAATTTTCATCGACTTTACCAAAAGAAAATGGATGGAGTCGTACTGAAGGTTGATTTTGAAAATTCCTATGATAAGATTAAATGGCATTTCCTTCAATAAATGTTACACATCAAAAGGTTTTCATCAGTATGGGGTGACTGGATTGAAGTTTGTTTGGGGAAGTGTGGGAATTAAAAATAATGATGACATTGGACATTAGCCTAAGACAGGGCTCCTATGCCCCCCCCCCCCCCCCCCCCCCAATCGTGTTTAATCTTGTTGCGGACATGCTTGTCATCATTGTATGGCCAAAGAAGCACTAGTAGAAAACGAGTATTACAGTCGGTTGCTAGCGGCGGTTATAGCAATTAAAAAAATAAGAGACTACCATACGCCACATTTCAGCCGGTTATTACAGATTAACCGCCTCTAAAGAAAAAACCGGCTCCTATAGTATGGTTTCCGGGGCGGTCCAAATTCAAACGGGCCTCCTAAAATCGCTCAGCCGGCGTGTGAAAAGTCCGGCGCCGATAATATAAGGGCCGCAACCGGGCAAATAACTGGATCGCCTCCAATATTTTCGTGCGGCGGACCAGAAAAAGGATATCCGGGCCACAGCCGGCCTAATAAGTGGGCCGTCGCAGAAAAAAAATGACATCGATGTTAAAAAAATAACGCCATCAAGCCTCTGCAGAAAATTTGATCACAAATAAATTGCAGAACGAAATATTACATTACTAGTAGTAGATAATTAGGGAGGGCCAAGTCATTATACTCCAAAAGCATCGATACAATTCTAATTTGGAGATTACACACGGAGATCAGTACTTAATTAATCATCTACATCGTGCAACGAGGGCACTGCAGATTCGGGGACTACAGCGAGGCCAACCTCCCTGATGATGTAGTGGTCCGAATTCTCGCGGGGCGGGACCTCACCTCGCACACCCTTGGGACCTTCGACGGGTTCATGAACCTCGTCTGGACGGCGATTGTGGAGGCGTCGCCGCCGGCCGGAGGCAGAAGCAGGCGCTCCACCGTGCCTCCGAGCTTGCTGACAATACGCGCGACATATTCCAGCCCCCTGGCGCCACGAGGGACGCCGAGTAACTTGAGCGTGAATGCTTCGCCAAGCTCCGACGGCGGACCAACATTATTGGTCGTCGGCCCGTGGAAGCGCAGGAGGTGCAGGAAGTTGCACGCGGGGAGCATGTCGGTGTCCTCCATGTCGGGGTGGTCGCGGGTGAACACGATGCCCTCGCCGCCGCAGTGGTAGCAGCGGTCGTGTAGCAGAAGGGCGTCGATGGGGTTGAAGAAGGTTACCTGCATCACCCCGTTTGGAAGGAACTGGAGGTGATACATGGGCTTGTCGCGAGGCTGATCGCGGAAGCCCGTGCGGAGAAAGGAATGCGCTACAGCTAGGGGAGAGCGCCTGACGGACCAGGCAAAGACACGGAGCGTGGCCCGGTCGTCTAGGCGCAGCGGGTAATCTTGCTCTGCGGAGGTGGGCGGGAGCTTGAAGGTGGCCCTCGAGAGGTTGAAGGAGGCCATTTGCGACGAGGTGCTTGGGGGAGATGTTGTTGGTACTTGGGGGAGATGCTGATGGGGGAAGAGAAGGGGATAATGTAGGGGAAGGCCGGGTCATGAACTTAATTTGGGAGATGAAAAATAAAGGATCGGAATAAATTCCGGTGCTGAATCCGATGGGACATGGCACTGACGCTCTTAGGCGGCGTGTTGACTGCGAAAGACCCAAGTTCCCACGCAACGCGACGGCCAACGACACTCTGCGGCGAGCTATCGAGTGGCACAGCCCCAATTTTCCACGCGACGGGACAGGGCACTGCAGCACAGTTGATGGCACAGACGTAATTGACTAGTGGCACAGACCCAATTTTCGTGGCGGCAAATTGTAGATGGTGATCTAGAACGAGGCGCGTGGCAGTGGTGGCCCCACCTGCCACGACGCGGTTGCGCTCAACCAAGCCGTTAGGTCTGGTCATTTCCGGATTGTTCGGTTTAGTTCAGACGTCCGGCACTGAGACTGAAACGAAATTATGTAATTTCAAGCTAATCATGTGCACGTGAATTCGATTGTTGTACAAGCTGGACACGGTATCATATTGTGAGTATATAAGCATAATTTCAATTGCACAAGCCAGAGGCACAAATACTATACACGATAGATATCAACACTTCTCAGTGACATGCGGGACCGATAGTACGCCAGCCCCGCCTGTCATCGACGTGGTTGGGCTGCAGCGTCTGGCATTAAGATACACACGAATTTTCGTCATTTGGATGCCAAGGTTGTAGCCAAAGGCACAAATTTTATATGCTATACCTGAACGATATGAACACCTCTCAGTTACATGTGGGACCGATAGCATGCTGGCACCGCCTGTCATCGACGTGGTCGTGCTGCAGCCAAGTCCAGGCTTGTTCGGTCTGGTTGTCTCCGGTAGTCCGTTTTTACTCGGCTAAGTCCGGCATTAAGGTACAAACGAATTTTCGTCATTTCGAGCAAATCTTGTGCATATGGTTTGATTATTGTACAAGATTGGCATGGTATATAGCATGTTAATTTGGGTATATAATCTTAAGTTAAATTGTACAAGGCAAGGCACACAGTAAGACATTTCACATATAGGGCTATGTACTGAGAGAAGTCTCTGCACTTTCAATGCAAAACTTTCCAACCAAACCAAGTTTTGTAAAAAAATAGTTGTTTGAACCTCATCTTGTGCACATGCCTTGGATTATCATTAAGATTGAACAATGTGAATTAAATCTTTTTACTTCGTTATCAATATTTCTCTACAAATTTGTGTACGTATTTAGTAATAGGAAGAAATAAAGAAAATGTAAAGTTGCCAAACTTAAACCCCCTTAGCATGGATTCGTATTATGATAGTCATAAAATACAGTTACATGTCTAGCTATACTAGCATCGAGTTAGCTAAAGCTTCGAGTGACCGATCCAAGATTAGTGTACGGCGGGTGTTCTTATTTTTGAGCCAATATTGTGCACTTGCCTTGGATTATCATTAAGATGATCAATATGAATACAAATTTTAGAAGCCAATACGAGCATCTTAAATCGTAGCTACAGGTTAATTAGAAAGTTCAATTTCAATTTGTAGGCCAAAAACGGGTGGTCCGGAAATATTTGGCAAACTTAAACTTGCATTCATGGCGGTAGTTCACAAACAGAGTAGTTCATCATACAGTATGAACGAAAGATAATACGGATCTAAACACGCCGCCGCCTAGCTAACTAAAAGGGGCACCCGGGCCTGCTGCCGCCGTCGCGTAGCCGCACTACTCGCCATTGTTGCGGGGTCGGAGTTCGCGCAGGACTCGGCGCTGCAGGCGCTCCTCCCTCTCCCACCTCCGTGCTCTCGCGGCGTGCTCAGTCCTGCAGGAGGCCTCCTTCGAGCTGGTCCGCGTTCACCACCACGACCATTCGAGCGTTAGCACGGCGACGCTTATCCGCGTGGCACTCGGATCGCAATGACTTGGCGAGCACGCGCGCCATGAGTTCGTCGTCGTCGACTATGGCAGCGAGCTCGTCGTCATCATCGTCGGTGGAGTCCTCGTCCGGGGAGGAGTAGTCGGAGGAGTCTTCGTCGGTTGAGGAGGACCAGATCGTGCCCGGCAGCGGCTCATCCTGCTCCGCACCGTGCCCGTGACCGCCAAGGACATGCTCGCCACGGGCACCTCGGCCGCGACCGCCTTGGAGTTCACGCTCCATGTCGCGGCGGCCGAGACCTCCTCCGCGGCCACCTACGACGCCACGATCCATTTTGCGCCGGAGTGGATCGAGAAATCGATCTACGGATTTCTAGCCTATGCGGTGGAGGGGAAAATGCTCTGTTCTTCTAGGCCTAGCTAGCTAGCTTCCTCCATCTCCCACCGTTTGGCCTTTTATCATAGGGTACCCTTTATCATATCCAGACAGACCGGACAAGTCCGTTGGCTCCGGATATATTGGGTTAAAAAAATCGAAGTATTCTGTTCTGGACGGCACGAGTCGCTTTGGCGGGGGAATTTCGTCCATTTCGCCAAGGCCCCCGTCTATTTCCTCCTCCCCGCCCACATTTTCCCCACATAGTTTTTGAACCCCTAAATCTATGCCGCCGCCATCTACTACCCCTCCCCGTTCTCGCCAGAGCAAGACCACCTACCCCCCTCCGCGCCGGCGCCGACATCTTCCCCGCCACCACTGGTCCCGCAAAGACTGCGATGGACGGATCGAAGAACCCGCTGCCGCGGCGCAGTCCTCGAGCCCACCCCCCCCCCCCCCCCCCCGCCATCGGTGGCCGCTGCCATTTCGCGGCGGAAGGGGTCGAACGACCCATAGCTGCGGCGTAATGCTCGGCCACACCCCCCCCCCCCCCCCCCCCCCCGCCGCGGCCGATGGCGGCGAAGCAGAGAAATGCAATGCGAGTCCCACGACTCAGCTCGTGTGCGGCATATCAGTAGACGGGACTGTGGCTGTGCGTCCCACCCACAACGAGCTCGACCTCATGCCGTACACCTCTCCTACACACTACTCAATTTTAAGTATTTAATTAGGGATTTTCATGTTTGCATTTTGTGAATCTTTAGTTTGTATTGATTATCATGTCTTGTTGGGCATTCTTTAGGCCTTGTAGTTATAAATGATTACTTTGTTAACGAGTGTTTATCTTGTTTGGCATTGTAGACTTGTAGTTAGCAAGTGTATGTTCTCTTTCAGCTAGTGCTTCAAGTTAGACAATTCTTTAACACATTTGAGTTGTAATATAGTATCCACCAAGTAAGCGGCTGATTGGATAGCTAGGCATTTAAGGTAGATTACATTTAAGGTGAATTTTAAGTTATTGATATATATATATGCCATGTAGGAAAATGTCGACATGTAGACATGCACTAGCAACAACGAAAAAGATCTGCAAAGCCGGGGGTAGGACTATGTTCATACGGCCGGAAGTGAAGACCGTCGTGACCTCAATCAATGAGCTGACCGGAGCTCCGTTAGAGACGGAGAATGCCAGAAGAAAGTTCTCGACAGTTTGTGGTGTAGTAGCACGGGACAGAGTTTCTCTCCTCCTTCCAAGCTGGAAGGAAATGCCAGATTGTCTGTGTGTAAGGATCAGAAATGAGATCCTCGATTACTTCAGCATCCCTGTGGATTTAGTTCCTGCTATTCAACATGCGGCTTTAGTTACAGCTGCTAAGGCATGCAAGAATTGGAAGACCATGCTCGTGACAGAGTACTTGGAGCGGGCCAGAAATCCCTTGGCCCTTTATCAGTTTATTGAGAAAGATGAGTGGGATGAATTTGTGGCGTTGAACTCGTTAGCAGAGCGCAAGCGAAAAATTTCGGATCGACCCAAGGGAATTATTGTCAAATACAGACCTGCGTGTGTCGATAAGGTCCGCGGGCTCATGATCTCGTGGGCGGAATTGCATCAGCTGACTCAGTGCACGATTATGACAGACATCCTTATGAAATGCTTGAGATTGTAAGTATATATTATCCTGAATGCATGCTTTCCCATATCTATGCTACTGTAATACTTATTACACTTTAGTCATATACATCATCTTGTTATGTAGGGGACATATGATTGAAGCGAAGAACCAATCCAAAAAAAGTAATCTTATTGGACCCTGCCATCGCTACACAGCCACGCATTGAGGTGAACGAGAGGGGTGTCGAGGATTACGTCATCTATATGATGCAGCGTATTGAAGGTAACGATTTAATCCTATGGCCTTTTAAGTCAACAAGGTAAAGTAATATTGAATTTTATGAATGATTTAATGTGTTCATTATGGAACTAAGACCACACAACTTTCCTTGACTTGTAACACACTAATGAGTACCATTTTTGTAGATATGGCCACTGGATTCTTGTGGCAATCTTTCTTGTGAATGGCAATGATTACTATCTTGATTCTTGTAGTAACTTCGATGTTGAGGTGATAAGCAAGCTTCTTGACAGGTGACTGATTATTTTCATTTACATACGACACATTTATCTAGACATCACATGATATACTAAAAGTGCATGTGTTGCCCCATGCGTGGTTTTGGTAATTAATGACAATCCTTATGGACTAATGTTGGCATTGAGATATCTTTATAGATCTTATCCATGAAGAAGATTGGAGTTCACGTGTTGCACTCTAGAAGATTACATGATGATCAATGCTCTATTCAAGGGTTTATATGAAGAATGGTCATGTGTAGAGTTGAGCATACTGCAAATATGTCTTGAAGGATTCAAGACATCATCTTCATGAAGTCGGAGCTAAGCGAGGCTCTCCCATAATGGTGTATGGGGGAGTATTTGGAGAAGTCTTCATCAAGCATGTGCTAGCAAGCGCAATCAAGAAAGGTGGTCCACTTGAAGAGATCAAGATCATCATCATCTAGCTCAAGTGGAATACACAAATTCTATTTTACCGGTCTCGTGGTGTTAGTGGGAGACCGGGTTATAGGATAGACGACGTACTATCAAGAGGGCTCTCAAGTGAGTAACTTGATCGCATCTTTGTGGAGAGCTCAAACCTTTGCATACTTGGCATATCATCTTTCTTGGTTCTTATTTGGCTTTTATCCATGTGAGAATTTAGATCTTGTGTTCATCTCCATACCAAGCTCTAGTTCATCAAAAACGAATTTCATTTGAATATCTTGTGGTGTTTTTGATGTTGGAGGTTTTACCGGTTCGTCTCTTGTAGAGAGGTCAAACTCTCCTCTTGTGTTATCCTCCTCACATGATGGACTATGATGTGTATATGCATGATCTTGTAGTGCTTGTGATTATCTTCGGAGCAAGCCCAAGATCATGGAAAACGGAGTCCGGATGGAAAACTTGTTGCGTTTTCGGTGTTGGAAATATTACCGGTCCTCCTCGAGATAAGGTCCACACCTCCCATGTGTGATATCTCCTCCATATTTGTAGGAAAGCTCTTGTCGCTACCTTTCCAACCTCGTTGGTTTCATCTCGTTTGGAGCTTCCTTGCAAAAGTTATTGCATTTCAGGCTTTGTTGTTTTGTTGGTTTTCCTGACCGGAGTCTCCGGTGCCAGGACCGGAGTCTCCGCACCTCTGGGTTCGGAGTCTCCGTGGTTTCCTGTCCGGAGTCTCCGGTCCCTTGCTTTCGAAGTTTCTCTGCTCCAGGCGTCGGCGCGTGCGGTATAGGGGTCCGGAGTTGGTCCGGAGTAACCCCGGAGTCTCCGGCCTTCGTGGTCCGGAGTCTCCGAGGCAAGTTTCCTGCGTCGGCTATTTTTCTGCTCTTTCTGTGTCCGGAGTCTCCGCCCTTTTGGTCCGGAGTCTCCGCCCGGGCCGGAGTCTCCGGAGTAAGTTGGCTGCAACGGCTCTTTTTATGGTTACTCCGGCCTACCCCCAGCCAACTAGCTCTTCCAAGCACGTTTTTCCCCCTCTCTCCTCCATTGTTGACCTTGGAAAGCTTGCCCCTCTCCCAATTCCTCCCATGATTCTTGCATATCTTTGAGGGATTTGAGAGAGGAGATCTAGATCTACATTTCCACCAATCCATCTCTCCTCTAAGTGAGGGGAACCTAGTAGATCTTGATCTTGGAGTTCTTGGTGTTTCTCCTACCTTGTTCTTCCTCTCTTCTCCCCCCATAAGCATTAGTTGCTTTTGGTGGGATTTGAGAGTGAAGGATTTGAGCACTTGTGCTCTTGCCATTGCTTCGTTGCATCGGTTTGTGCTCTCCCCGAGGATTCGTGGAAGTTGAAAGCTTGTGAACTTGTTACTCTTGGGTCTTTGGACCCTAGACACCCGTGTGGTGGTTGAGACCCTTGTGTGGTCACTTGTAGCTGTTCGGGAGCCCCCAATCCCGTTGTGGGTTGTGCCCCAGATCGTTGTTGAAAGGCTCCGGATTTCCGCCTCGAAGGATTCCGATAGTGGAAGGTGAACCAAAGCTTTGTGGTGCGGTTCATCGGAGAAGAAGGTGAAACCTTTGTGGTTGTTGAACCATTGTGTTGGTTCACACCTCTCCAACGAGACGTACTCCCCTAAAAAGGAGGAACTCGGGAATACATCCTCGTCTCCGCGTGCCTCGGTTATTTCTATACCCGAGCTCTTTACTTATGCACTTTACATTGTGATAGCCTTCGTGCTTGAAGTATCCTATATTGCTATCACCTTGTTGCTTGTCTTGCTTAGCATAAGTTGTTGGTGCACATAGGTAAGCCTAGTTTATTTAGGTTGTTGGCTTGTTAATTTAAACACATAGTTTTATTCCGCAATTATCAAGCCTAAACCGGAAAAGTTTTAATCGCCTATTCACCCCCCTCTAGGCGACATCCTTGTCCTTTCATATACCTATGTTACTGTCATTACATACTCCTTCAGATCATTCCGCTACTGCCAGATGCACCGAAATCCTATAGCTATGAAGGGTTTTGCCAGTCTAACTCACTTCCCCAATTATAAGGTTAGTTTCCCCCACCTGTGTTAATATGGCTGCAAAAACATTAACTGAATTTTCTGCTACATATGAAAGTGTTCTCTCCGCTATTTGTCTCAGTGCGGCCAAGAGCCCATAAATTCAGCTCCTAGATTGAGCGGGTTCTATGTTGCCAACCATATTAACATGATGATGGATTGGATCACAAATGGAGTAAAATGCGAGGTATTAAAACATCTTCTGTTTTGCAAATCACATTTTTGTGTAATTGCTCATAATCATTCATAACAATTAGAGCTCATTATCTGCAGCATCCGCAACTTGAGGAGAATGAACTGCCGGGCAACTATATAGGAGAGCTCCGCTTGGAAATGACAAATTTCATTGGAAAGGTGATGGATCAGATGCCCGACGGTGTGTTTGTGGTTAGACACATATGATTTTCAAACTTCTCCTTGTGTATGGTGTTACCTAGCTTAGTTGTGGATTTGTCGTCCCATTGGAACATTTACATTTCGGTGTATGCACTGTAACTGTACTAAACAATGAGCTACCGCCAATTTGAAAATATAAATGGTCTGGACCTGGTAGAAACTGGTAGCACAATCTGGAAGCGGTTTTTAAAATGAATCGTAGGCTTCCAAATCCAGTTGTAATGCTCGAGAAACACCGGACGGTCTGCAGATCTGGAAGCGGTTTTTAAAATGGGCCGCTTGCCTGGAGGGAGACTCTTATTAGTCACGACCGCCGCCTGCGCCATTCCAGATAGTCCATTAAAATTCGGATGAACCGGACCTCGGAAGCGGTCGTAGGCATTGGCCGCCTCTGTCGCCAGCGACGGCTCGAAAATACGCCAGCCTCGGGTTGCAGAGGCGGGTCATTTTAAGAACCGCCTGAGGGGCTAGTTTTCCAGTCGGACTTCAGAACCGGCTCCTCGCAGCTGGATTATCCTCAACTGTTGCTCCGAGCCGGATGGGAAAACCAGCTGAGGCCCATGGCCGGGATGCGGTTGTAATGCTCAGATCTGTAGTAGTGAAGCCCTTAGTTTGAACTCTTCTATGAACTTGGATGTAATCCCTGGCTTTTGATTGCACTTGTGCAATTGGAGAAGCTTCAGTCTAATGAATAAAGCCGTCAGGCTTTAGCTGTAAAAAAAAGGGCAGGCGCATGTGTGTGTTGTGGTGTGTCTATCTGAGAGGAGCGACCTCTCTTATCTAGGCACCGTGATAGAGACGAACAATCTCGGCAGAAGAGCAAACGAAGAGACGGGAGGTGAGCCGAACAAGCAGCGAGCGAAGCCAAACAACAATCCATTTGTATTCATTATAAAATGTTTCAGCTTCGTGTGCTATCTCGGCTCGGCTCATTCCCGGAACCGACGCGCGCACGTCGTGACGGTCGGGGTGGGCGGCGGAGAAGGAGCGCGTGTAGGTGTGTTCTTCTCATGTTTATACAAGTGGTAGGAGAGATTTCATTATAAGAAGATCCAACTCCCATCAATAGATGGTCTAAGAGGGAGGCGATGTGTTGACTCACATGAGTAGATACTGTTATTGGAAACTGATTGAAAGAGCCATAATATGAACGAATTATCCGACTTGGTATGTACCTGAACATCCTCCATCTCGTAGCAAGACCTCCAGAGTCCAGAGTAAGACCTAATAAGTTCGGTTGGTACATTAAGAAAACAATCATACAGTACTTAATTTGGACGGTTCATGAAACAGTGAAGGAAATAAACAGTCTTCGGTGAAGTTTCTGCTGTGTGCTGTGCTGTGCCACCTTCCGCAGGCGAGTCCAGCGAGAATAATCCAGTCCAAGACACGACCAAGAACAAAAAAAAAACACCCCAAATCTAGTCCCACAGCAGACAGCGCGGCACGAGTGCATCGATCGCCCCCGCACGTCGCCCGCCACGCCTCTTCCTCCCCGGCGCGCGCTCCCTCCTCCTGGTCAAACGGCTCTCGACTCCGAACCCCCTCCCTTCCCTTGTAGGCCCCCGTCCGCCGCGCTCGCCTTCCATGTCCGCTGCCGCCACCGCCGACGAATCTGGTATAACCCTCTCGACCTCCGAATTACTGTCGCCCCCACCTTACGCCGATGATGGCTATTTACTCACTCGTTCGACCATTTCTCTTCTTCTAGCAGCGGAGCGGCGGCGATCGGAGGCGGTCGCGTGGCTGCGCGCGCTGCTCCGGGGGTCGGCGCTGCCGCTCCCGCCGCCGCGCGCCTCGGACGACGACCTCAGGGAGCGGCGGCGATCGGAGGCGGCGCTGCTCTGCGCCGCGCTCGACAAGCTCACGTGCCCCGCGACGCCGCGCGACCAGGTACGCCATCCCTCATACACATCTCCTGCGCCACGCCGCGCCGCGATTCACCCTTGTTCCGAGAAAATTTGCCTGGTCATTGATCGCCGCAGGACGGAGCGGCGGCGTCGGATGTCGGGCGGTTCCTCGCGGCCGTGGAGCGGATGGGCCTTCCCAGCTTCACCCCCTCCGACCTCGACACGGTACGTGTTTCTTCTTCGTGGCGTCAGCAGCAATCGGTGATCGGCGTTCATATTTTTGGATTACCCGTTGACCCGTCACCCATAGATAGGGACTACTCCGGTGTCCGGTGTGACGTTGTTTGCTGTCAGGTAGAGGTTCGCGTCCAACAAGTTAGGACTTCGTTTTCGCTCTAGGTTGTCGTTGGACGGTTTGTTGTGTGGGCAACTGACAGATTCATCTGTCCTTTTCGAACTTAACTGGTAGTGGATGCTGAATGTGGTTTAACGGTAGCCTCCAACTCCCCAACAAGAAAACTTTCAGTTATCGCTCACAAGATGACTATCTGAGCTTCAAATTCAGTGTGGTTGTGAAATGATGCGGTAAAACGATTTTTTTCGGAGGAACAATGGATTAAATTGTTGTGTCTAGACTCTAGAGCACTGAGTTGTGGATACTTAGCGTGGGCTAGTCTTATGTGCTAATGAAAAGCTTGATACGGGAAATTCTAATCTAATTTATCATTGTAAAGATCGCAAGCTGCCTGACTCGTTGGTTGTTTAATGCTGAAGTTAATATAAGATATTTGAGTGCCCCAGTGTTTAATGTATTGCAGTATTATGCAAATCTTCTGACAATAATTGTTGCTCGCTGTGCGATTTTGCCAAGGAAAATGTTTGTTCCAGCTCTTTCTGCCATATCAACTTTATCTTCCTGGTATCATTCCATTTTCCTTATCGACACTATTGGCATTAATTTAGGGCCCAGTGTCAGCTGTGGTTGCCTGTGTTCTGGCACTAAGGGATCAGTTTGTCCTCCATGCTGGAGAAGGCAGGAATTGTACCCTACCACAAAATGGCAGGCAGCACAGCATGGAATTGCCCACAAGAGAGAACGGTCAGGTCACACAAACTTCTGAAGTGAGAGAAGATAGCAAACAAATGGAAACGATGCAACAAAAGATCTCCAAAAGTCCGGCTACGTCAGGTGAGATCTTATTTTACGTGTGCAAAGCTTTGGTAAGGGGATTAGCTACCAGAATTATGAATAACCAGCGAGGGTAGGCTGAGTGTACTGCACAGAGATGTTCCATTATTCCTGATTTCCTGAAGATCGAAATGTAGAAGAAATCATAACTTAACTATCAAGGTGTACTGCTGAATAGATCATAGGTTTATACATTTTTTGTCATTACAGTAGAGCTATTAAGATATGGAACATGTTCAGTTATCGGTTAAACATCTTTTTTTTACTGTAGAACTATTATCTTCTGTACCCCGGCCTGAACTATCTTCTATATCACGACATTCTGGGCGCAATTTTCATGAAGTCTTCCAACTTAGACAAGGAGATTATTCTGATCTGCCAAGTTGTAAAATTTCAGAGATGATGAAATCCACCAGCTTGGATGTAAGTGCCGGGTAGTAAAATATACTTGTTAGAATTATTTTAGCATCAAATTTTATTTTAATTCTCTGCATGACGAAATTAAAATTGCAGAATGCCCCTACGCAGTCACTTTTGAGTGTTGTGAATGGCATCCTTGATGAGGTTATTGAGAGGAAGAATGGAGAAATTCCTTATGTAGGCTATTCAAAAGCAATGCAGTTAGTTTATTCCTTTCGTACATTCTGGTATTTTTATGTTTTAAACTCCTATCATCCTTTTGAATATGAAGACAGTGTTCTTTGCACAGCATATCGCTTGCTTGGTGAGAAGGATCGTACTGGAGATTGAACGACGTATTTCTACAATGGCAGAGCATATAAGAAATGTAAGTACTTGTGAACACTTATTTCTCAGATTGCTCTTGTTGTAATTGTTACTTGTATGCAGCAAAACAACCTTATGAAAGCACGTGAAGAGAAATATAAATCAAGGATAAGAGTGCTAGAAGCACTAGCAAATGGGAACGGTGGGCAAGTACAAAGCTCAAGTGCAACAAATGATAAAGCACATGTAAGTGTTGTAATAGTGATCTTGATATCAGTGTAAATACCTATCTCCTTCATTATATTGTTTTCTTAATTGTTTTCCAGGTTGCTGCAGACCCTGTGCAACAGATGAAGGTTTGTTTCTCATCTAGCTTCGGTTACTTCTTCATACTACCATTATTTCATTATTTACATATGTCTCTCAGAATTTAAAATGTTAGCTATTTTTCCCATCAAATCTTCCATTTGATGTCATCTCTATATTTTCTCACTCAATTCTGACAAGAGAAATACTTTCTGAGGGAATTAGTACATACAAAACCGTTGCTTGTCAGTGCATTAAGAAGGAAAGAAACCAAGAGTTTGAATTTCTCGATACCAGGGATAATAGAAACGTTTGACTTCTCAGCAAATATTGAAATATTACATTGTACACTGGATCAGGTATCCTTGTTGCAATTTGGAACATATATGTCCAATGTTGGGCTTTGCACAGCGAGATCAAAATGAAATTGCAATTTGGACCAGATTTTGCTGTTTCGTGAAAAAACAAATGGTTCATTGACCTGGTCTTACCTGTCAAGTCTAGTTGGATCTAGGAGGAAAAAATAGAGTTGAAGGAGGAAAAATGAGAGTAGTGACGTGGCACCTAACATTTAGTAAATAGAGGAATTGGCATAGTACATGAAATGTGAGGTCATATGGGTTGAACCTGGCAGGTTTTCTTTGAACTGGAGAAACCTGGTCCAAACTACAATTTTAACTGGGACACATTGGTGTAAATGCATTTTTTGAACATACTTGGTCGAAACTGCAACTAGTAGTATCACCTCGTCCATAGTGCAATTTACTCATAAGACAATGATGCTTACAATCCATTTTGTTTTATTAAAAAATCATCTTCCTGCAGATGGAGAGAGATAAACTTCAAGAGAAAAGGCGTTTAGTTGAGGAAGATCTGACAAAGTTAATGAAGGACAAGGAAAGTGTAACTAGGTTGACAAAGGATAAGGAAGAAATGGCTAGATTGTTGAATGACAAGGAAGACATAATTCGATTGATGAAAGAGAAGGAAGAAATGGTTAGGTTGATAAAGGAGAAGGAAGATATGGTTAGCTTGAGTAAAGGCAAGGATGAAGAGAGAAATCAATCGGCAAATGAACCTATAGCTAAGCCAATTATGTATAAGGATGATGAACTCATTAGTTTGATGAAGGAGAAAGAGAAGAATAAAGATACAATTATGAGATTAAGGTTGCAACTAGAAGCTACCAAATCATCATATGAAGAGAGCCACAACCTGTTAGAGTCTAAGAAGGAAGATGTACTTAAGCTTCTGAAGGATAAGGAGAACAGTGCCAATGTAATATCACAACTCAGACAAGAGCTTGCCATAGCAAGAAGATCACATGAGACATACATTCAAGAATTGAAGACAACAGCTTTGCAGGAAAATAGGGAGTTCGAATACAGGATAAAGGAAGTAGAACTAAAGCTAGAAAACTCTACTAAGAGAGAAAGATATCTTGAAGACTTGTTGGAATCAAGAATCCAATCTTGGGCGGAGAAGGAAACAATGCTGAACCAATTTGTAGGTCTACAATACAGAATGTTCAGGTATTGATTGGTTAAATAAATTTTGTATTTTCCTCTATATTTCTAATAACAATTGATGAAGTCGTCAATTTAAGTTGAAACTTTTCCCCTATCAGGATTTGAGGTTATCTTCTGTTTCCATTAGGCATGAAATCCAAAACTGCCAGAAAATATGGTCTGATGAACTTAGTGGCCTTGGTATGAACAAATGCAGTGGACAATTAATGGACTTATTGTAGTTATTACTTTGTAACTTACATATTGATGCAATTATGCAGGACAAAGCCTTAAGGTATTGACGAATGCTGCAGAAAACTATCATGCTACTCTTGAAGAAAACAGAAAATTGCACAACGAGGTTCAGGAGCTAAAAGGTAGCTATGCATGCACCATCAATGTATTTTACATGCTGATCTTATTATTGTATCAATTTTCTCAGAGTTTTGTCTTGTTGATCAGGAAATATCAGAGTCTATTGCCGGATAAGACCTTTTCTTCCTAATGAGGATCATAAGTCTTGTACAACTGAATTTATAGGTGACAAGGGTGAACTAACTTTAGCAAATCCTACAAAAATAGAAAAGAGGGGAGCAAATTGTTCAAATTTAACAAAGTTCTTGGCCCCACTGCTTCCCAAGGTACAAATGAAAATGTGGCCTGCTCATCTTCAAGGATCAGATTTGTTCAGTGGACGTATACTGTGTGTGTTGATTTATTGATTTATTTATTTTTCTAGATGAGGTATTCAAGGACATTCAGCCACTAATTAGATCTGTCCTTGATGGCTATAATGTTTGCATTTTCGCATATGGTCAAACTGGATCAGGAAAAACCTACACAATGGTATGAACATCTCCACACTAGAATCTTCTATTTGGTTTTTTGAGAATTATAACCATTCTTTATTGGCAGTTATAATGTTACAACCTGTTTATTGTGCCTTTTAATCAATATCTCAGACTGGACCTGAAAATGCAACCGAGGAGGAATTGGGTGTCAATTTTAGAGCTCTGAATGACCTGTTCCTTATATCGCGCAATCGTGGAGATACAGTCATGTATGATGTTAGTGTTCAAATGATTGAGATATACAATGAACAAATCCATGATCTTTTGGCCAGCAATGGTTCAGAGAAGAAATATCCTTTTGTCCATAAGTTTACATCGATGGTTGATGATATTCATCTATATTTGTCATGCATATTGATGTTTTTTCATGTGATGAGTATGCATACACTACGATGTGTTGGTTAACAGATCGATTGTTGTGTTTAGATTAGAAAGAAGTGTTAGTGCAACTGAAGAACTGACCTAGGCCTAACTATAAGCTAGACTGATCTGCTGATTCACGAACATGTGTAGAAACCTGGAACTTGGTTGGATATCCCTTTACCTCCCTTAATGAAACACTACTTATCTGTCCATTTTGTAATAATACATCCTCTTAAACCTCTGGAAGATTGCAAATTGATGTGATCAAAGAACATACTCTTATTTCCTTTAACTTGCACACACTAGGGATTTCGAATGTCAGCCATCCCAATGGGCTTGCTGTTCCTGATGCAACAATACACCCTGTCAACTCAACTTCTGACGTTATTGAGTTAATGAGAACAGGACTTGGAAACAGAGCTGTGGGTGCGACAGCTCTGAATGAACGAAGCAGCAGATCTCACAGGTTAATCTTAGTGTTCTAAATTCTAATAGAGGTTTTTTTTCCTGATTCTATTAAAAAAAGAGGCTCATTTTGAGTATTTTTCAGTGTTGTCACTGTAAACGTTCAAGGTGTAGATTTGAAAACTGGAGCTACTTTGCGCGGGGCACTCCATCTTGTTGATCTTGCTGGAAGTGAAAGGGTGGACCGTTCTGCTGTCACAGGCGATAGACTCAGAGAAGCACAACACATTAATAAATCTTTGTCTGCTCTTGGAGATGTTATATTTTCTTTATCACAGAAGACTTCTCATGTACCGTACCGGAACAGCAAACTTACACAAGTCCTGCAAAGTTCATTGGGTGCTTACCGTTGCTCATTAGCTATATACATTGTTTTACATGTTTTATAATTTTTAACTTAAAATATTCATCTGTAGGTGGCCATGCAAAGACCCTGATGTTTGTGCAGATCAATCCAGATGTCTCATCTTATGCAGAGAGTTTAAGTACTTTGAGGTTTGCTGAAAGAGTTTCTGGAGTGGAACTAGGTGTTGCAAAGGTGAATAAAGAGGGCAAAGATATCAGAGAATTTAAGGAACAGGTGAAGAATTTCGTTTTGCTAAATAATTTAATGTTGATACAATGGCAACAGAAATTTATAGCCAACTTCTCTTGATCAGATAT
Source organism: Poa pratensis (assembly GCA_947311845.1). Lineage (NCBI taxonomy): Eukaryota > Viridiplantae > Streptophyta > Magnoliopsida > Poales > Poaceae > Poa > Poa pratensis. Next base: position 26,190,102 of record CAMZMU010000086.1, on the reverse strand, counting down.
ATTTTAATATCCTTCATGCGGTAGTATACAACTATGCACATGCATACATAATAGATGGTGTAGACAATGGAACTTACCTTTGACAATTATTACCAATTTACCAGAAGGTACTTCCATACATCATTTGATTGCTCTAATATTATTTTTCGCCCTGCAGCTCTCACTGCTCAAAGATAAAATTGCAAAGAAAGATGAGGAAATCAACCAGCTACAGACTCACACTCCAAGGGCTGTGACAGGAAAACGTGCTGATTCCTTACTGAAACATTCGTCCTCCTCCCCAGGAATATCATCTCTGGGAAGCAAAATCCAACATCGAAGAACGGCATCTGGTGGGAAGGCACTGGGCTTTGTCAGTAGGGGCTCGGATGCTGATACCTTCTCTGAGATTAGTGACAGGCATTCTGAAGCTAGTTCTATGCAGTCTGTTGATGATATCCAGCAGCAGAGAGAGATTATGGCACTTTCCAAGCTCTCTGAAGATGAGATGGGTCCAAACTCAGCTAATCCTGGGCTTGACAGTTTTGGTTATGCTGATTCAGAGGGGAGGTTAAGCGATATATCAGATAGTGGCATATCCATGGGTACAGAAACCGATGGTTCAGTAAGTAGCATGGCCGAGTTTTCTCTCTTCCAGGATCAAGAAAAAATAGCTAGCACATGGAAAGAACAAAAAAAGGCACCCAACACGCCAACAGATCAATTGTAAGTACTTCCAGTTGTCTTGATAGCATCATGAACCTCTGGTTTTATTGTACTGTAGTTTTCCCTTCAGTACTAACTTTTCCATTTTTAGGAGGGGATGAATTCCCTTTAGTACTATCATTAATCTACCATCTGAAATGCACTAGTAATTAGGATAAAGCAATCCATGTGACTGACGTAGGTGAGTAGGCTCCATGATGCCAAAAGTTATATGAATGTTCCATTATCCCTTTTTATGTGTTCGAGAAAAATAAAATATGTGCCTTAAGCCTTTTGTCTTGCCTATTTTTCATTTGTTAGCACTCATTCAGTCATTCTTCCTCATACAGACGTAAGGTGGTCACTCGAGTACAAAAGGCAACAACTCCAAAACAGCACCATCTTCTAGTCTGTGGCCCAGATCAAGTGATTCTCCTCCTATATCTCCAAGTAAGCTCACTTGTCAATTGTCGATGTCTTCTTTGGAATTGTGCGTCGCACACAACAGATGTGGTTACTGTTTTGGGGTGCAATTAAATCAGCTGTTCTTAAGGATCTACATATCTTAGTAAATCAATAATATAAGTATTGCTTCAGTATATCTTATACTACTTCAATCTTGCTAATTGAAACACGGTTTTAAGGTCGGACATCTCATGCTAGGCCTCTTCATGTATGAGCAGTTTGAGGCTGAGAGAGGGCTCTCTCTCTCTCTCTCTCTCTCTCTCTCTCTCTCTCTCTCTGTTTGGTATCTTACAGTAGTCTAGCCTACCAGCCATCTAATTTGGTTATGTAGTACACTAGTAGTATATTTCGGAAGTTCCACTGAGCGCTGAAAACAAGTGCAGATTTAACGCTTGAAGAAATTAAATTAGTACTCACGAGCCAATATGCTACGACAATTTCCAAATCTGTAGAGAGCATGCCGTGAGTGTTGGTCCACTTCAACTTATATAGGTCATGAACCGAAGTAGATTTAGCTCTGTTATCTTCTCGGAGGTTAAGAGTTTGAGTTCGGATGGACAGTTAAAAACAGAGTTTGAGTCTTAGGGGACCATTCAAGTGAGTGCTACAAAACATATGAACCGTAACTATGAGATCCAGCCTAAGTAGTAAATAATTAGTATTTCTGTTAATTAAAGGTCTTCTCCCGCACCTATGGTCTATTTCTCCCTATTCTACTAGTAGTATTCTACCTCATTCAGTACGCAGCGTCTCCTGACTCGTTTGTGCAGTATTTACCCATTCATGAACTAAGATTCATATCAGAACATTTCGGTACAAATTAAATTAACTGAACTTAAAAGGCCATTCATGCAATACCGCACGCAAACAGAAACTTCACCAAAGAATGATCTCAGGTGAAGTTTTCAAATATATCTCTCTATGTATATATATATATATATATATGCATCTAAAGTTTTCCAAGTGTTTAAAAACTATTTTGTTACAGTGTCAGCAAGTACCCGAAGAAGCACAATCACACGAGCAACATCCTCACCGAGAACCTCAAATACTCCGAAGCGATGGAATTAGCTCAAGTTTGATGCATTTCTTCCAATATTCTTGTTCCTTCGACTAAAGCAAATTCAGAAAGGATTTCTAATCTGATGGCTGCTTAATGATGCTGCTCTCTGTTTGTTTCTTTGGTCAATTGATGATCTTACATCAGTTTGGTTTTTTGCTCTCTTCTTTGTAGAGAGGATGTAAATGATAGTGTACATATGATACTACTACAACAAAACATTGTTGGGTGTTAAAAAGAAGAAATAAATCTTTCAGTGCAGTTGTTGTCATCGTTGTTGCTTCTGATTCTTCCCTATTATGAAATGTATACATTTCTAACAATTGATCATTAACAAGTAAACAGTTACTTCTCTGAAAATTGGATGTTTTAATGTACTTAACAGCATGACCCTTCAAGTCACAGTAAAAAACTATTGTGTAATCTGTTCGAAATCCTATCTCATGGATCAAAATTAAAAGTTTGGTTATAAAAAGAAGTAAATGGTGGTGAACTTGTCATCGGAAACTCCAGTGGATTTATAGGCCATGAACAAATTCTGCTCATCGCATGATCTTGCAATGCAATGCACTTACAAAGTTGCAATCGTGAAAGGCTGTGTGCAACCTCAACATATTTTTCTATGTATGGAATCCAAAAAACTACACCCGTATTTGCACTGACACTGCATAAATAGACCCAAAAATGGAAGGACAAAAGAAGAGTTGGTTCAGAAAAAAATTGACCATTTTCCTGCCATCTTGTATGTTGTTTTTCTCCTCCTACCGTTGTTGGAAGTTCAACTTCTTGATGCAGAGAGCATACATGAATGCGAAGAATACTGCAAAGAGCACGAGCACCGGTGCAACGACTGGCATGAAGTTCCTGTGGTATCCAAAATGATGAGTTACGTAGTAACTGATTGTTTGGTTGGATTGGCCCGGGACAGATATGATCTCTTCCAGGTCTCCGTATTGTGTCACTATGAGCCCATACACTGTCCATGCCAATGGGCACATCCAGTAGTACCAGATCCACCATTTGGGGATTTTCTGCGCAATGCAAGAAGAAAATAAGTAGTTGATCTAGGGGGAAAAAATAACTGCAACAGTTCTCTCATCTGAGATGAAACTCACCGGCCTTGGGATGAAGAAGCCAGAGAAGAGGTTGAAGAGGGAATAAAAAGCTGCGGCAAAGATGGCTGCAACCTCATGGTTTGGCGAGATTGATACAGTCATCATCCCATAGTAGGTGAAGTATAGGAAGGAGAAGTAGGACACGAAGAAGAACCAGAAAAACTTTGCAGCTGTCCACTGGAAGCTCATCATAGCATATACGATGAGGGTGTAGTACGAGGCTTGGACGAAAACATAGGGTATCTCCATCACAACCTGAAGCAATAAACAAAGCTTGAGATGCCCGAAGAATGCAGTGGCAACCTTACTACTTTAGCTACCACTGTGTTTACCCATAGCCCTTCAAATTTTACTTTATATTTACCTGAGCAATGGCATAGGGCATTGCAGAGTACATCCCAGCAGCCCTCTCTCGATAGAAAACTGTTCTCTCAATTGAAACAATTGGCTGAACGGTTGCGCAATTGTTGATGCCGACAAACATCACTGCCGTGTACATTGCCCCAATGACCATTCTGAGGGTATTGGCATCTCCCCTGCATCATAAGGCACGAAAAATTCAGATGCTGCTATGTTAGGATTAAGAGTCAAAGATGAAGATAAATTCGGTTTTTACATCTTGGTGCCAATCTTCCAAAAGATGGAGCCAAGCAGCAAGGCTGTGAACAAAGTGAAAGAAAATCTGACAAGGTTGTAATCTGGGCTGCGCCAGTAGGTCAGCCAATGCTTCCAGAGGCAGGCTTTGAACTGCCCTATGATGGACTGAGAATATTCTGTAGGGAAATGCAGATCTGATGTTCCTGGTTCTGGTTGACTTAGCTGGTTCACCAATACCTTGTTTTGCCTGGAGACACAGCCAGTGTATGCCATGAGAATTTATTATTTAAAGTGGTATGGAGATTATACACTTTGAGAAAAGACAGTAGAGGTCCATACAACCAAAAATATGTGTTTGCTTACTTGTACAAATCTGAAGTCTTGTAGTAATCAGCAAAATCCATACTTAGGCGTACTTCTGCAGCAACTGAGCTGACCTCAAGCATCCACGTTGCAGGGTTGTACTTATCTTTGATTTTAGGCACTCCAGGAATTGCCTGGTAGTATTGAACAGCAGATCAGGCAGTATACTTTTGTTTGTCATTATCTATATGGGATCTACCACTGAAAAATAAAAATCATACACTATATGTACCTCGAAGTATTCAATCATTTTCTGCGAGTTACGACCCAGTTTCCCAGAGTATATCACCTGGCCTCCTCTTTTCAGTAATAGCAACTGCAAGAAAATTTTCGTTATTATTTAACTGCTGAAAAAACTAAACTGCAACTTAAAGTGAATTGCTTATGCTCATTAGTCACCTCATCAAAAGCTTCAAAGATGTCAATGCTTGGCTGGTGAATTGTGCAAACCACAGTCCGTCCAGTGTCAACTGTGTTTCTCACTGTTCTCATGACAATTGCTGCTGCTCTTGCATCAAGACCTGATGTCGGTTCGTCCATGAAGATGATCGATGGATTTGCCACAAGTTCTACAGCTATTGTCAGCCTCTTTCTTTGCTCTGTTGAAAGCCCTGTAATTCCTGGCAGGCCAACTAAAGCATCCTTCAGATTGTCAAGCTCCACTAGCTCCATAACTTCATCAACAAATTGCTGAAACCATTGAAGCATGTCAGGTGCGAGCTAGATAACATGAAAAAAAAGTCTACATTATATGAACGTCTCTTATCACATTTATCAAATTTCAAACTTCTTTCACCAGGATCTAAGAGGTATACGCTTATGATAACAAGGTAATTCAAATGCTTCATCATCCTGTTGGAGTAGCAAAACTATTTGATATCCCAAGACAAGTTAGGAATCAACGGAACATATAGCATTACTCGATGGAAAAAAAACACATGACTTACAATCTTAATTTCATCAGTGATTTCTTGGTCCCCGATCTTTCCAGGAAGACGTAAGAAGGCGGAGTATATCAAAGATTCCCTAATCGTGACCTGAGGTGAATGAATATCATTTTGCTCACAGTAGCCAGAAATCCTTGCAAATGTTGCTTGGTTCTTTGGATAACCAGAAATCCTTATATCTCCTTCAATGTAACCACCAGTCTTTCTTCCGGCCAAAACGTCCATAAGAGTCGTCTTTCCAGCTCCACTGACTCCCATGAGTGCTGTTAGCACTCCTGGCCTAAATGATCCAGTAACCTCACGTAACAATTGGAGCCTATCTTCAGTCACTCCTTCATGTTTCATTTCCTACATAGATACATAAAAAACTCATAAATATTTCAGATTTTAATTGAGGAAGGTAAGATAAGGAATACGAAGCAATGCTAACAAAAACTGTGCATAGGTAAACTCACTGCAGGCATGTCGACATAGTAGTTCACATCATCGAAACACATGGATAGAGGGGAGAATGGAAGAACCATTCCTCTTCTTGGAGCAGTTTCATTGCTGCCAACAGACATGACTCGTGAAATCCCATTTGATGAACTATTGCTCAAACGAGCACTTAATCTCATCTCTTTTATTTCCTCTGAAAAAGGACAGTATTAGTCATCAATTTTAGAAACTATTACTTACTGTCATATTTAGCTATGACTCCATGTAGAATTGCTTACTGATACTGGAATCATCCTTCGATTTTGCGCTGCCATTTCTTTTTGTGCTGCCATTTCTTTTTGTCTCTCTTGGGAGCCCATTGGCTTCTGCTTCCTTTGCAGTTTCTTCAGATATGACAGCTTGTGGTTTGCCCAGAGCTAACAGTTAAAGAATAAGTGGATCACGTACTGATCCAAAGCTTATGATTATAACTCAGAAGGCACTAATATTAATTTTCAATACTTACGACTCAGATACGTGAGGGATAGTGTGAAGAGCACATTGAAAAAGATGGTGAAACCTAGCAGCCCTGCTGCTCCAATCCAGAACCAGTTTTTATCAGTAAAGATGTTGGCGCCTTCTAGCATAGCCATACCTAGTCTTTTAGGAACACCATTCTTATCCTATCATCATGAACACAGCTTGTCAAAAAGCATGTACGTCAACCAGTGAAAGAGCAGTGCTGTAGTGGGCTAACCATTACAAACTTGTTCATCCATCGAGGGGAATAAAATTCATTCACTGCTAGCGCATTATATCCATACACCAGTGGCGAAATCCAATAGCCCCAGATCCACCATTTTGGGATGAAGTCTGTTAACAATGGAGAGCAAAGGACTAGTCAGCAAAACTGCATCTGCCGAAGCAATGTGAAGTGAAAATAAACGAGATAAGTAATTGACCTTTTGGAAGAAGAAAGCCTCCAAGAACAAAGAAGATGAGAAGGAACAGGGCTCCTCCTGTTTGAGCAATGATCATGGATCTGCACAGGCCAGCAATTGCTCTGAAAAGTCCTCCAGCCATCTGCTGGATCAAGAACACTAGCAGCAACTGCTTGAAAAATCTGCGCACATAGATGGCAATTTAGTGGCCACATAACTGACAGTTCCTGATTATAATGGAAGGTTGTCTAATCCATATGTACCTGTCAGCCTCTGGGGCAAATCCCATAGTGTAGTATGTGATAACTACCCAGACTATAGATTCGATTATGGAGAAGGGGATTCTGAGAACGACGTTCGGTAGCGTAAAGATCCAAGCAGGGTAGAAGAGGAGGTCACGGTGCTTGTAGAACACGGCAACCTTGTGATGGTCAAAGAGAGCTCAGCAAAACCATTGAACATGTTCACAATTAGAGTAAAAAGCAGTGCTCCAATGTAGACAAAACCGTCATCCAAATTCCTTGTGTGCATTTGGGTCCTTAGAAACACCGTTGACGCGATAAGGGCTACAATGATGAGCTTCACAGTTCACCGAGAAACATGGTCAAGTCATCTGCATTGTGGTTTTTAAGAAGTGACAGTACTGGACGGGAAAATTATGCCCACCTGTATGGTCTTGAAGATGTACACAAATGAATTGCGCTTTATAAGGAGCCACTCCTTGTCAAAGGATGCCTTGAGGAGCTCTCGGTTGATACCGAGTGCTTGGAGAAGACAAGGGCAGCCTGATGGCTGCGGTTCTTGTCAAATGGCACCGAAAGATGGTTCTCGAGTTGTAGCCCAACATGAAACCGTTTAAACCTCTGCGCGAATTCCGAGACTGAAATATAACGGTATGGCCTTTGTTTGTCAGCCCAGTACTGCTCCTGATCCTTTTTTGATGTCACCTGAGAATTATTACAGGGAGACAAGGCTTTTATGCAAATCATAAAATGAAACTTTCAGGAAATTGATAGCTGGTAACTAGGCTACTGCGTGATGTTACCTCCTGAAGGAAGTCTGCGGTGCCCTTGCGCTCTGGGCAGCGGAAGCCACAGGAGTCGAAGAATTCAACGACATGCTCGCGCGGTCCCTGATAAACAATCTGACCTTCTGAAAGCAGGATGATGTCATCAAAAAGCTCAAAGGTCTCAGGGGCTGGCTGAAGGAGGGACATGAGGATCGTGGCCTCGCCCAAATGCACGATCTGCTGCAGACATTTGACAATCTGGAAGGTGGTGGAGCTGTCCAACCCAGTCGATATCTCATCCATGAACAGCACCTTTGTCGGACCGACAATCATCTCTCCTGCAAAATGATTTAAAGGTCATGCAACTTGGTAATGTTCTGAAAATTCCACGAATTTATCAACCGATTATTATTATTACAACTGTTGTTATTATTATTATTATTGGGTAACCTGACAGGAGGTCTGCCTTTTCAGTTAAGAATAAATCAATACAGTTTGGTAACAAGAAATCTCATGCAGAGACCAACCCTTGACCCCCTAAAGTAAAAAAAAAACATTGACCCCTCGGCACAAAATCTGCATGAACGGTTTGAAATGGTTGCTTTAGCAATGCTACACATTTCTAAGCAAAAAAAATGGAGCTGCTTTATACTTTCAGCTTCCGTTATGCAGAAATGCATTTTTTTTTCAAAAAAAATGGCAGGAACCCTGCAACGTGCAATGTGAAGACAATATGTCCAGGGTGAGTTTTGTTTCTGGTACAGAGGAACAAGCGGAAGAAACCGCTGCTGACGCAGAAATGTAGCGAGTACTCACTCCGTTCCAAATTAATTGTTGACGCCGATTTAGTACAACGCGTAAATTAACTTGGAACAAAGGGAGTAGCTAGCAACATATGTAAATCGCAAAGCTTGGCACAAGTATAACGCCCATCATCAATAAACTTGTCTGTAATGCTAATGCGATATCCCAACAGCAATTTTCGGCCATACATTATCCCCTGCTCTTGTGGTCCGCTGTTTTCTGAACTGTGTAAATCGACTCCTGTAACGACCCTGTAATTTGTCATCGAGCAATACGGCATAGGCTGTACTATATAAAGGACCAGGGCACGTCAGTATCATGGTTAGTTGCTCTAGGAGTTCGACCGTAGCGTCCGTTCGTACTACTTGAACATGAAAGACTGAGCCCAGCGGCACATTTCAATGGCAACAAGCACCGCTCATGTGTAGGAACGACAGGATGTGACCCGGGAACAGTATAATCTTCTAGAAACGTCAACATGTTCGGCAAGTTCCTTTCGGAAGGACACACTCTAATCTTCGCATGTATCCAAAGTAGCATGACACGATGATGAAATGCATTTTTTTTTTCTTCAAAATAATGGCAGGAACCCTGCAAAGTGCAATGTGAAGACAATATTTCCAGGGTGAGCCTAGGAACAAGCGGAAGAAACCGCTGCTGACGCATGAATGTAGCAAGTACTCACTCCGTTCCAAATTAATTGACGCCGATTTAGTACCACTTGAAGATGAAAGACTGGCAGAGTGGTAACGACCATCTAACAACTAGGCAATGGCGGTACGCTAATGGCTTCGTCCTCTCCTAACCAAACGCTCAACGCGTGGACCTCAGCCCAGCTAGCGGCACATTACAATGGCACAGGCACCGTTCATGTGTAGGATGTGACACGGGAACTATCACATATATAAATCTTCTAGAAACGCCAACATTTTCGTCAAGTTTTTTTCAGAAGGTTGGACCTCTCTAATCCTCTCGCATGTATCCAAAGTAGCATGACGTGATGATGAAACAAGCATGACACGAGGAATTTGCTTTTCCTTTGTGGTCCTGTCTGTAATTTGCTCGAGCTGCCTGTGTATGTGGTCGGATTCTGTTCAAAAAAAAAAAAGAAACAAGCATGACACGAGGAAGAGATTATTACCGGTGGTGACGCGCTTCTTCTGGCCGCCGGAGATGCCCCGCTGCATCTGGTCGCCGACGAGGGTGTCCGTGCATATGTCCAGCCCCAGTATCTGCACCCAAGGAAGAAAAAACACAAACCGGATCATCAGCCCGAAAAGCCATCTCGTTATTAGCACGTCCACATCCGTCGCGATCACGGTAACATGAGAGTGACATTTCAGTTTCATCGAGGACATCCGTCCGTTACCCGGAGTCAAGCCGGGGTTGATGGCCTCGACAGCAACCGTTACCCGCCATGCGGGAAAAAGCGGCCGGGCATAACAGCAAACAGGTCATGGGCACGGCGTGACACAGCGAGCCGCGGGTGCGCCGTGCCGCTCCGCCGACGCCATTGTCGGCATCATCATCAGGCCGAGTTGGTGGCACACCACCGGCGTGCGCCCACCAACCAAAGCTAGGCGCAGCAAGGCCCCACCGGTGGTGGAAAATGAGGATGAAGGAGCAGAAGTTCTTGAGTTAAGTCAAAAGGCGGAGAACCAACCCGCTGCCTACTCGCTACGCCTACTGACTTCGGCGGCCACTGCTACCACTCGAGTGCTTATCCTGGCTCAGCTTCACCTACTAAGGGCATGGCCAATGCTCCACCGTGGACTACTACCCTATCAGATCCATGTAGGCTCTAGTGGTCCAGGAAGGTAAAGTAGCTGCCTGCAGGCCCAAACGGGACCGCTCTAGCAAAAATGTGAGGAGAGAGGGAAGAAAAGGAGAGGGAATAATGACGTCGCACAAATTAGTGTGGCCTGCAGGTTGATGCAAATGTGATGGTCCCAGCTATCCAATCCTATGTGGCAGGCATGGGGCAGCGGCATATCGTGCCCTAAGTACTCTACTACTCACTGTACTCACTCCAATGCAGCAGCAGGTCAGGTGTGCGTGTCGAGTGTCTGAGTCGGTGGAGATGGTCGCGGTTGGTGTTTTTTCCTTCCTGTGGACCGTGTGCCGCCACCGTGTCTACAGCTACTACCTCTGCTTTGTGCTCTGCAGTCCATCATTTGATTGGGATTTTCTCTTTATCGAGTAAAACCCTGGCCATGATTGAGAAAGATAACACTTTTCGGCTTGATCTGATGCAGTATTGCCACTAGTTGCTGTCACTGTGGATATGGAGAGGGAACACTTGTCATAGTTGGTGTGTTTTGCTTCCTGTGGACCGTGTGCCGCCACCGTGTCTACTGTCTACAACCTTTGCTTTGTGCTGTACAGTTCATCGATTCGGATTTTTCTTTCTTATTGAATAAAACCCTGGCCATGATAGAGAAAGAGTGCTTTTTTGATCTGATGCAGTTTTGCCACTACGTGCTGTCGCTGTAGATGTGGAGAGGGGACACTTTTTTTGGATGATCTGGGATCTGAGGAAAAGCTTGTGCTTAACGCGAGTTCTATATGTATTGTCAATGTCATTACCACGTCACTGCAGTGTCAGAGAGCAAATAGCAAAACGAGGAGAATGAAACTTCTTCAGGAGTAGGAAAAACGAGGAGGGCGTCATAATATTTGGAAAGGCGTAGGGCTCCTACCCTGAGGGTGTAGTCCGTCTGCAGGCTGCTCTCGACTCCTTCCATCGAAGTGGCCTGCACACCAAATTAATTAATCACGCGACGCTAGCTTGGACACATCATTGTCGACGTGCATGCATTCCACTGAAAAATTGATCAAGCTTCGGAACAAAGCATGCCAACGTTCGAGTTCAGATCGTGCACGTGTTCAAGCTGGCAACCATTTGGTTACCTTCATAAAAAGGTCGACTTCCGGCTCCGGCCGGATGCCGGCCTCCTTCTCCCTCCTCGCCAGCTCGGTCAGCAGATCTGCACGCATCGAAACCACATTTGTTTGTTCCCACCAGTCAACTCCTCCATCATTCACCATTTCACCATAGCTAGGTGAAGGTTAGGTGCACTGAACTCACCGTACTTGGTGCCGACGCCCTGGCACCTGGCCGAGAAGTCGAGCGTCTCCTTCACCGTCATCTCGCCGACGTGCACGTCCGTCTGGCTGATGTACGCCGCCGTCTTCTGCGGCACGAACTCCCCCAGCGGGTACCCGTTGTAGGCCACCTCGCCACCGCACCGCAGCGTCGGATCCAGCTTGCCTGCCAGGGCCAGCAGTAGGGTCGTCTTCCCCGACGACGGTGGCCCCAGCAGCAGCGTCATCCTGGACGGCCGCACCACGCCGGAGACGTCCTTGAGGATGTCCAGCGTCGCCTGCCGGCCCAGCCGCGCGCCCAGGAGGCCCAGGGCGCCCTCCGCCACGTTGCGCGCCGTGTTGAGCAGCGTCGGCAGCGCCCGGCTGCCAACGTGGCACCGCGCCTGCACCGTCAGCCGCTCGAACCGCACCTCCACCGTCGGGAGCTCGATGCCAACCCTGCATGATGCGTGCATATGCTAGCTGTGATTTTTCCCTTTTTTCCGTCGAATTACTTGATAAAATATTCAAACAGCATAGTCAACGATTAATAATTTGTATATGTCACACGCCCGAAAAGGAAACGATTTATGTTGCTGTTGGCAGAGACTCCTGTTAGCACCATCATTGTTCACTTTGGAGCAAGCCAGCTGCTTGCAGTAGTGTAGGTTTGGCTGTCAACTTTAAGCAACCTTTGGGAGCTGGGACCAGAGACAGACTGAATGTTTTCATTTGGAATCTCACACAAAGTGCATCTTTTTTTAAGATATACTCCCTCCGTTCCATAATATAGATGTTTTAGCCATTTTCCACATTCACATGCACACACATATATGTAGACACTTCTTAGTATATGTGTACTAGAAGAAAGAGCAGGATGCTCAGCTACTCCTAATTGTTTTTGCAAATTAAAGCCCCAGGAATGTTTTTGAATAACACTAGAATACCATTTATTTTTGGCAACGTTCGAACCAAAAAGAAATACACAGCTAGTGCTAACTAGTGGGCAACTCCACAGATTCAACTACTACTAACTGCTAAGGTTGATCCTAAATTCCTAATCCACAAGTCAGATTAGGTTATAACAAAAGGAGACTGCGCTCCTATGTTGATCGGAAAAAACAAAAAAAGAAGTCGTTGTGCTGATGCAATGCAGATGTCAGCTGACGCAATTAATCAGGCCCTCGGACTAGTAGTTCGTTTCAATGTTTTTGGTTTCGAGTAATTAGTTCAACTTCAATCATAATGCGACAGGTGCAGCTAGTACGTCAAGTAGTTCCTGGGAACACACTGCAAGAAGAGAAAGGGAGAGAAATGAATGGTTATCTGCCAATCTAGTGCCACATGCCATCAATCAATCGCTTTCTTCGATCGTGCCTACAACTTCAACCGCATCAAGATCCTGGATTACTTTTAAATCAACCCAATACACATGTGAAAAGTGAACACTTGTATCTCTTTCCTGTAGGAAGTAGAGTAAGTCTGAATATGGATGATTAATTGTATTCGTTTTGGGATATCTGAAAAAGAAACATGCGAGATCTCTTGAGTGGTTTTGCTGCCCGACCGAGTACACATTCCACAGTTGGAAGGTAACCTTTCCGAGTGCTTTATATATAACTTGTAAAAGCGAAAAAGATATTTACGAAGATAACAACTAACAAGTGTGCGCTTGTGACCACGATAAAGAACACGTATGTTCACGTAGTATTCAGGCAAGAGCTGGTAATTAATACTTAAGGGTATACAGCAACCGTGCCATGCAATGGAGTGTGCCTGCTGCATGTGGTCTTGTACGGGCAAATTAACAAGGAAAAATTGCATGCCCGGCCGGCTAAGCTCAAAGTAAGGAACGTACCTGTCGATGCGGTCGCGTAGCTTTTGGAGGAAGCGCTGGTTGTCCTCCTCAGCGACGCGGAAGACGCGCTCGATGAACTCCTGGCGGTCGCCGACGGCGAGCTTCCGCACGTCCACCTCCTTGTACTGCTGCTGCTTGCCCTCCTGTTTGGATTCGGCGGCGGCGGCGGCGGCTTCGGCGGAGAGCATGGCGGTCCTCATGCGGCTGTAGGTGGGCAGGCGCTCGATGGCCGCCCAGCGCAGCGCCTGCTCGTCGTCGTCGTGGCCCTGCTCCCGCCGCCGCCGCCGTGCTGGAAGGCCTCGTCGACGCCCCAGGTGTCCATCCCCATGCCCCGCCCGATGCTCCGGCTCATCCGCCGCCCGAGTCCCACACCTTCTCCATCGCGCGCGCACTGTCGGTGTGTTTGCTTGATGTACGCTGCTACTCCGTCTCCGTGCGTGTGTGTGCACGCAGACACGGGCACGTTGGAGCTCGCTCGGTCTCCTACGCGGCGGCGCGCGTCAGTGTGGCAGTCGGTGGCGTGCGGCGGGCGCCATGCCGCGGAAGGGAGGCCGCCGCGCGCGCCTCGGGTTGGGAGCTGGAAAGGAGAGGGAGAGGAGTGAGTGGGCAGTCGGTCGTGGTGGTGCGGTTCGAGGGTTATATGCAGCGCGCGGGGGCGGGGCCGCCAGCGTGGGGTTGTTGGCCGGTGATTTCCACGAGTGATTTCTTTGCTTTGCTTCTCCCGTGCCATTTTCCGCTTTGCGAGTACGGAGACGGGATAGCGTCTGGTTTTGAGGGTTGGTTTTTTGTTTGTTTGAAAACTCCACCCCCTTTTATTCAACCGGAATAATGTTTACAGGAATATTAACATGTGGTGGTGGCTCACCCAACCACACACGCCTACCAACCTGCAAGGATGTTGCCATCCTCGCTAGCCTATGCGCCTCCGCGTTCGACTCCCTCCTCTCATGATTGAAAGCAGTACCTCCTCTTTGCCGAGCTCTCGCCTTCACTTCCAGCAAGACGCTCCCAAACAAACCCAAGTTCACATCATGCAAGCCGTTGACTAGCTCAAGGCAGTCTGACGCCACATGAATACGATCCAGCAGTAAATCATCAGCTATATCCAAAGCTTCCCGACATGCCAAAGCTTCTAGGGTTCCCAGGTGGTTTATGCCCCCGTAAACTGTCACCGATGCGCCCAGGAACACGCTTGCCGCCGATCTGCAGACTGCTCCAACCGCTCCCTTCACCTCTGACTTTGCCACGGTTTTGAGGGTTGGTGGTGGGGGAGAGCTTCGGCTCGCTCGGGTTGGGTCGACGATACGGTATACGGTACCTGACCAAAAGTCGGTGGGCCGGGTTAGGCCTGAGCCTGGCCCGGCCCGATTGTTGGGCTGCATAAATTAGGCTCTAGACTGAGTAGCAGAAGCAACTTTTAATTTGTTATGAGACCAAATGATAGATTCAATAAGTTCTTGCTAATAACCACGACCGCCGAATAAAACATTAAACTGAAAGCCCAGACAAAATGAGCAACTAAAACGAAGACCATATACAGATAATGAAGAACCATAAGACTGAATGACTTGTGATGCCTGTGCCCACAAGAAATCTCGGAGTCACCATTAATCTGTGCAAAGTTTCCCCCTGTAATATGAGTTACCACCCCTTGATCACGTATTTTCGGTCAGGCGTGCGTATATGATTGGAATGGAAATGCAAAATAAGTATAGTCAACAGTCCACTAGTGGCAGCCCTGATGGTCAAAGAGGCCTTTGGAAACTAATATGGAATGCAAAAGTACCCCCAAAAATTAAGGTTTTTGCTTGAAAGCTGGCTAATGACACCCTTGACGTCCAAGTCCACCGATGTACCAGAAACTTGGATATGATTCCAACTTGCCAGATTTGTGGGATGGAACCTGAGACTGCCCATCATGCAATGGTGAGATGTATGAAGGCAAGAGCGCTCAGATACCACACAAGAGACCATTGAGACCTCCCTCCGGACAGCAAGCTCTCTTACACAGGCAAAGACTGGATCCTTGTCTTGCTGGAGCAATGTAACGAAGAAAGAAGAGCAAAACTGCTCTTTCTATGGTGGAGGTGCTGGCACATGCGAAACAACTCCATTTTTGGAGATGACAAGTGTGTTGTCGATCAATCGGCTTACTTCATGCAGTCCTATCTCACCTCTTTCTAGCAGAAGGACTCAAATGCCGACATCCAATGCATCAAAGGAAAGAAACCCCTCTTCAACTTGACAAAAGGAGAGCCTAAACAGAAACCTAAAACTGTTGAAAGATGGACAAAACCTGATGGTGGCTGGACGAAACTGAACGTCGATGCCAGCTTCTATGATCAGGAAAGTAATGGCTCTTGGGGTGCCATCCTTCATGATGACTCCGGTGCGGTCTTGCTGGCTGCATGGGGCAGAATCGTGAGATGCTCGTCTGCTGAAATGGCTGAAGCTATTGCATGCCTGCGGGGTATCAAAGCGATCACTGTTGTTGCTTCTTTGCCTGACCAACTTGAATGTGACTGTGCAAGCATTGTGGTTGAGCTGAATGCAAAGGAGAGTACAAAGTCTGAAATTTCGCTCATCATCTCTGAAGTTAAACTACCGAGCAGATCCCTTGAGCAGATCCCTCCCAGCTGATTGGTGTGTTAACAAGGTGAATATGTCTGAATCAAGCGGCCCATAACCTAGCTAGTTTATGTCGTCTTTCTAATTTGGATGGTATTTTAGTTGGTTTGGTTCAACACTATGTGGATAATTTGGTCCTGAATGATTGTAATGAACCTTGTATGCCTGCTATTTTTTCTTAATTAATATACCCCAAAATTAAAAAAAAAACATTGTATTTACCTCAACTGTTTGTCGGGCCCAAAATTCAAGGTCGAGCAGTCGGTCGTGGTAGTGCGACTAAAAATCTTCTTTCTGTTCACAAACTTGCACGAGATAATGATGTATTCTTTGAATTTGCCATTGACATTTTTTTGTTATGGATCGAACCTCGATGAAAGTTCTTCTTAAAGGACGGTGTGAAGGCGGTCTGTATCCCATCTTGTCATCTTCAACATCACTGAATAAACAAGTTTGTGTCGCCACAAAACCATCCTCAGCCAAGTGGCATAGTCGCCTAGGTCATCCATCATATTTAGTTGTTCAACAAATTCTTAAGAAATATTGTCTTCCTTATTCGAAGGATTCTAGTCATGATTTTGTTTGTGATTCATGTCAAAAAGCAAAGAGTCATCAACTCCCATATAATATCTCTACTAGTGTATCCACCTTGCTGTTACAACAAAAAGTTTCGGATGTTTCGGGGCCGACACCCACATCTGTTGGTAGACATAATTTATGTGAGTTTTTGATGACTTCAGCAAGTTCATGTGGATATATTTACTCAAAAATAAATCTGATGTCTTTGTTGTCTTTGAAAATTTCATGCATCTTGTTGAACTCAAGTTTGGTCAAAAATTCATCACCATGCAGACCGATTGGGGAGGTGAATATGAGAAACTAAATTCATTCTTTAAAAAACTTGGCATATTGCATCATGTATCTTGCCCCCATGCACACCAACAGAACGGCTCCGGCGCTCCGCTGAACGCAAACATATACATATTGTTAAAGTAGGTCTCTCTCTTCTAGCAAATGCATCCATGCCTCTCAAGTTTTGGGACGAAGCCTTTCTCACTTCCACCTATCGCATTAATCTTGTGCCTAGCAAAGTCATTAAAAATGAGAGTCCAAGTGAACGGCTCCTTGGAGTCATGCCAAACTACAATTCTCTTCGAGTGTTTGGATGTTCATGTTGGCCTAATTTACGCCCCTACAACTCACGCAAGCTATCTTCCCGTTCCAAACAATGTGTGTTTCTCGGCTATAGCCCTCGCCACAAGGGTGTCAAGTGCCTTGACGTCTCCACCGGAAGGGTATACATATCTCGTGATGTGGTTTTTGACGAAAACGTCTTTCCTTTTGCTTCCCTCCATCCCTACACCGGCAGCCTTCTTATGAAAGAAATTCTTCTCCTTCCTTCCACACTTTTGCCACGTACAAATGGGGATATGAATAATGATGATCTTATAACTAATGATGCTCCATATATACCTGCTACTAATCATGGACAGGTGCCTGATACGTCTCCAACGTATCCATAATTTCTGATGTTCCATGCTTATATTATACCAATTGCTACATGTTTTATATACACTTCATATCACTTTTATGCATTTTCTGGGACTAACCTATTAACAAGATGCCACAGTGCCAGTTCCCTGTTTTCTGCTGTTTTTGGTTCCAGAAAAGTACTTCTGCGAATATTCTCGGAATTGCACGAAACAAAAGGCCATGTCCCTATTTTTCCGACACGTACACGAAGTCCGAAGGAGAGAAGAAGAGGAGCCAGGAGGCGGCCAAACCACATGGCGGCGCGGCAGGAGGTGGGCCCGCGCCAGCCTATGGTTTGGCCCCTCGGGCTCCACCGACGCGCCCCTTCGCCTATATATTGCCTCCGACGTGAAAACCCTAAAACACCAAGCCAATTTCCACGAAGAGTTCCGCAGCGCCGCCGCCATCGACGACAAGTTTCGGGGGACAGAATCTCTGTTCCGGCACGCCGCCGGGACGGGGAATTGCCCCCGGAGTCATCTCCATCGACACCACCGCCATCTTCATCGCCGCTGCTGACTCCCATGATGAGGAGGGAGTAGTTCTCCCCCGAGGCTGAGGGCTCTACCGGTAGCTATGTGGTTCATCTCTCTCTCCCATGGTGTGATCTTTATGTGATCATGTGTATTGCTAGTATCGCTGAATACATTAATAATGTTTATGCTACTCAAGTGATTTTGTCTAGTTTCTGGAGTCATTGTGACAACACGGTATCAAGGTGACAGTGTGGGTACTTGTGTGACTCTATGAATAATTTAGACATTTATCATGGCTTATTCTTGGGAATTGTGGTGTTTGTTTACTCAGACTTTGAGGTGTGCTTTTGCAGCCCTACGCATAGTACTCTTGCTTCATCAAGAAGGAGAATAATCCCGAGTAGTATTTACTTGTGTTCAGTTGTGCTAATCTAGTTGAATATGTAGATGTTACTCTTTATCTATTATGCACTCTAGAGGTTACTTTAATATGAACTCCGGTACTCTCCACGGTGTAAAGGTGACAGTGTGTGCACCGTGTGTGACTCCTTTATGACGTTGTGGCGCTTGTTTACTCCGGCTTGAGGTGTGCTTTTGTAGCCCTACACAATGAATGGTGTTTGTTATCCAACAAGAGAGTGTTTAAGAGTAGCTTTTTTATTCAGTTATGAGATCATTGTTGAGAGTGTCCACTAGTGAAAGTATGATCCCTAGGCCTTGTTTCTAAGCATTGAAACACCGTTTACAACAAGTTCTGCTACATGTTTGCTTGCTGCCATTTTTATTTCAGATTGCAATTACTACTTATAATCATCCATATTACTTGTATTTCACTATCTCTTCGCCGAACTAGTGCACCTATACATCTGACAAGTGTATTGGGTGTGTTGGGGACACAAGAGACTTCTTGTATCTTAATTGCAGGGTTGCTTGAGAGGGATATCTTTGACCTCTACCTCCCTGAGTTCGATAAACCTTGGGTGATTCACTTAAGGGAAACTTGCTGCTGTTCTACAAACCTCTGCTCTTGTCTACAAGAATAGAAGCACACGTAGACATCAAGCTATTTTCTGGCGCCGTTGCCGGGGAGGTAAGGTAAAAGGTATTCACATCCTCTGGCTACTAAGCTATTTTCTAGTTTGTTGCTAGTGTGTGAGTGCTCGAAGTTATTTCCTTTAGATTCTGCAATTATATCTTTTTGTTTCTTGTTTTTATTTTCACTAGTTAGGCTTAATGGAAAACAACAAAAAAATTAGAGATCTTTATGAACTTTATATTGAATTAGGACATGATGCTTTTGAAGAGAAAATTAAAAAACCTATGGAGGCTTGTTTGCATGATGGTAGCAATGGTATTACTATAAATTCTTTGAACACCATTATTGCAATGCTATGGAAAAGTCTAAGCTTGGGGAAGCTAGTTGTGATGAATATGATATTTTTAGTCCCCCAAGCTTTAAGGAGGAAATTTGCTTTGATGATACTTTGCCTCCAATATATGATGATTATAATCATTGTGATATTTTCAGTCCACCTACTATTGAGGATATAGTTTATGTTGATTATGATATGCCTCCTATATATGATGTTTACAATGATGAATATGATATTCTCAGTCCATCTACTATTGAGGATAAAAATCATTTTGATTATTCTATGCCTCCTATTTATGATGATTACAATGATGGATGTGATACTTTTACTCTCACTATTACTAATGATAATGTTCATGCTTATGTGGAGAGTAATGATACTTTTATGCATGTGGATCATGATAAGAATGCTTTATGTGATAGCTATATTGTTGAGTTTATTCATGATGCCGCTGAAAATTATTTTGAGAGAGGAAAGTATGGTTATAGAAATCTTCATGTTACTAAATTTCTTCTCTTTATGATGAATGTTTTGAGCTTTCTCTTGATTTGCTTTTATTTGCTGGGTACTTTAAGACCTACTGGTCCTTATGAGAGAGGGAGACACGATTTCATATATCACAATAATATTAAGTCTTCTCTCTTTATGTTGAAATTTTTGAAGTTACACTTGTTTTGCTTTCTATGCTAGTCACTTTGTTCTTCATTGACTTGTTTTCTTACAAGACTCCTATGCATAGAAAGAGTGTTAGATTTAAACATGTTTTATATATGCTTCTTGATGCTCTTTTTATGTTTCAACTCTCATCTTATATGTGGCATCATAAAAATCACTATGCCTAGCTAAAAGGCTTTAAAGAAAAGCGCTTATGGGAGACAACCCATTGTTTTTATTTTCTGTTATTTTTTTTTCTTTGAGTCAAGGTTTTGTTACTTCTGTAGCAACTCCTTTGTATCTTTATTTTATTGCATTGTTGTGCCAAGTAAAGTTCTTTATTGAAAGTTGATGCAAGATTTGGATTTCTGCGCAGTAACAGATTTTTAGCTGTCACGATTTGAGCTTTTCTCCCTGAGAAAATTCGAAAAATTCTAAAAAATCACGCATCTTCCTCAGATATGTACGCAACTTTCATTAATTTGGCCAGATCCATCTGAGCAACTTAAGTGCCTCGAAAAAATTCGTCTTCACAGACTGTTCTGTTTTTGACAGATTCTGCCTTTTGTTTTGCATTCGCTCTTTTACGATGTTTGTGTGGATTTCTTTGCTCCACAAAGCATTGGTGGCTGTAGCTAATGTCCAGAAGCTTTGGGAATGATTGTATCATTACAGAATATGAGAATTTTTGATTATGCACTAACCCTCTAATGAGAACTGTTTCGAGTTTGGTGTGAAGGAAGTTTTCAAGGATCAAGCGAGAAGGGTGATATTATGTGATCAAGAAGAGTGAAAAGCCTAAGCTTGGGGATGCCCCCGTGGTTCATCCCACCATATTCAAGAAGACTCAAGCGTCTAAGCTTGGGGATGCCCAAGGCATCCCCTTCTTCATCAACAACTTATCAGGTCATCTCTAGTGAAACTATATTTTAATTCTTTCACATCTTATGCGCTTTACTTGGAGCGTCTGTGTGCTTTTATTTTTGTTTTTGTTTGAATAAATTCGGATCCTAGCAATCCTTGTGTGGGAGAGAGACACGCTCCGCTTTTTCATGTGAATACTCATGTTCTTCACTTATATTTGTTGAGTATTCTTAACTAGCTACTGCAGTGCTTTTAGCTCCTGTTTTTCATGCATCTCTTCGAGCTGTTAGCACTTGTTTATAAATACTCTCTTGCTGCATTATATTATCATTTGGAGAGTTTATGTTTAAATAAATTGATTGGTGTTTGTTTGGAAGAAAGAAAATGCTACATGTAGTAGTTGGTATTGGAAAAGACATATGCATTCTTGTAGATCATTGTCTTGTTTCGATTTGATACTTTGCAATTGTTTTGAGCTCTCAAGTAGATCATGTTTAAGCTCTTGCATCATGTAGTTAAAGCCTAGTAGTGGAGAACTACCGTAGAGCTTGTTGAGACTTGGGATGCATATTTGTTCTCTCTAAGGTCTAGATATTTTCTGGTAAAATGTTTGAGCAACAAGGAAGACAGTGTAGAGTCTTATAATACTTGCAATATGTTTTTATGTGATTCTTGCTGTACCGGTTTATACTTGTGTTTGCTTCAAACAACCTTGCTAGCCTAAACTCTGTACTGAGAGGGAATGCTTCTCGTGCATCCAAACCTTGAGCCAAAACCCATGCCATTTGTGTCCACCATACCTACCTACTATGTGGTATTTCCTGCCATTCCAAGTAAATACTTCATGTGCTACCTTTAAACTATTCAAAACTTTATTACTCCTTATTTGTGTCAATGTTTTATAGCTCATGAGGAAGTATGTGGTGTTTTATCTTTCAATCTTGTCATTTACTTCTGACAGACTTTCACCAATGGACTAGTGGCATATACATCCGCTTATCCAATAATTTGCAAAAAGAGCTGGCAACGGGGTGCCCAGCCCCAATTAATTACAACTTTCATTAATAATTCTCTTCACATGTTTTGCCCTGATTTATCAGTAAGCAACTTAATTTGCAAATAGACACTCCTCCATGGTATGTGAATGTTGGAAGGCACCCGAGGATTCGGTTAGCCATGGCTTGTGTAAGCAAAAGGTTGGGAGGAGTGTCACTATAAAGAAACTAAAATACATGTGTAAACAAAAGAGAAGAGGGATGATCTACCTTGCTGGTAGAGATAACGTCCTTCATGGGAGCCGCTCTTGAAAGTCTGGTTGACAAGGGGGTTAGAGTGCCCACTACCATTCGTTGACAACAACAAACACCTCTCAAAACTTATTTTGTGCTCTCTTATGCTTTCGAAAACTTAAAAAGCTCTAGCACATGATTTAATCCCTGCTTCCCTCTGCGAAGGGCCTATCTTTTACTTTATGTTGAGTCAGTTTACCTACTCCTTTCTATCTCAGAAGCAAACACTAGTGTCAACTTTGTGTGCATTGATTCTTACATGTTTACTTATTGCACTTGTTATATTGCTTTATGTTGACAACTATCCATGAGATATACATGTTACAAGTTGAAAGCAATTGCTGAAACTTAATCATCCTTTGTGTTGCTTCAATGCCTTTTACTTTGAATCTATTGCTTTATGAGTTACCTCTTATGCAAAACTTTTTGATGCTTGTCTTGAAAGTACTATTCATGAAAAGTTTTTGCTTATATGATTCATTGTTTACTCTTTATCTATCTGTTAGCAAACTATAGACCATTGCTTTGAGTCACTTCATTCATGACATGAGCCTTAGCAATATTATGATCAAGATTGTGTGAAAGCATGTCTCCTCAGAAATTATTTGTTGTTATCGTTTTACCTACTCGAGGACGAGTAGAACTAAGCTTGGGGATGCTTGATACGTCTCCAACGTATCCATAATTTCTGATGTTCCATGCTTATATTATACCAATTGCTACATGTTTTATATACACTTCATATCACTTTTATGCATTTTCTGGGACTAACCTATTAACAAGATGCCACAGTGCCAGTTCCCTGTTTTCTGCTGTTTTTGGTTCCAGAAAAGTACTTCTGCGAATATTCTCGGAATTGCACGAAACAAAAGGCCACGTCCCTATTTTTCCAACACGTACACGAAGTCCGAAGGAGAGACGAAGAGGAGCCAGGAGGCGGCCAAACCACATGGCGGCGCGGCAGGGGTGGCCCGCGCCAGCCTATGGTTTGGGCCCCTCGGGCTCCACCGACGCCGCCCCTTCGCCTATATATTGCCTCCGACGAAAACCCTAAAACACCAAGCCAATTTCCACGAAGAGTTCCGCAGCGCCGCCGCCATCGACGACAAGTTTCGGGGGACAGAATCTCTGTTCCGGCACGCCGCCGGGACGGGAATTGCCCCCGGAGTCATCTCCATCGACACCACCGCCATCTTCATCGCCGCTGCTGACTCCCATGATGAGGAGGGAGTAGTTCTCCCCCGAGGCTGAGGGCTCTACCGGTAGCTATGTGGTTCATCTCTCTCTCCCATGGTGTGATCTTTATGTGATCATGTGTATTGCTAGTATCGCTGAATACATTAATAATGTTTATGCTACTCAAGTGATTTTGTCTAGTTTCTGGAGTCATTGTGACAACACGGTATCAAGGTGACAGTGTGGGTACTTGTGTGACTCTATGAATAATTTAGACATTTATCATGGCTTATTCTTGGGAATTGTGGTGTTTGTTTACTCAGACTTTGAGGTGTGCTTTTGCAGCCCTACGCATAGTACTCTTGCTTCATCAAGAAGGAGAATAATCCCGAGTAGTATTTACTTGTGTTCAGTTGTGCTAATCTAGTTGAATATGTAGATGTTACTCTTTATCTATTATGCACTCTAGAGGTTACTTTAATATGAACTCCGGTACTCTCCACGGTGTAAAGGTGACAGTGTGTGCACCGTGTGTGACTCCTTTATGACGTTGTGGCGCTTGTTTACTCCGGCTTGAGGTGTGCTTTTGTAGCCCTACACAATGAATGGTGTTTGTTATCCAACAAGAGAGTGTTTAAGAGTAGCTTTTTTATTCAGTTATGAGATCATTGTTGAGAGTGTCCACTAGTGAAAGTATGATCCCTAGGCCTTGTTTCTAAGCATTGAAACACCGTTTACAACAAGTTCTGCTACATGTTTGCTTGCTGCCATTTTATTTCAGATTGCAATTACCACTTATAATCATCCATATTACTTGTATTTCACTATCTCTTCGCCGAACTAGTGCACCTATACATCTGACAAGTGTATTGGGTGTGTTGGGGACACAAGAGACTTCTTGTATCTTAATTGCAGGGTTGCTTGAGAGGGATATCTTTGACCTCTACCTCCCTGAGTTCGATAAACCTTGGGTGATTCACTTAAGGGAAACTTGCTGCTGTTCTACAAACCTCTGCTCTTGGAGGCCCAACACTGTCTACAAGAATAGAAGTACACGTAGACATCAGTGCCTGCTGAAAAATCCGGAGGAAAATGGTGCAAATTCGGAGCAAAATGATGCAGAATCAAGTCATGATTCCATGTCACAAAACGACGGTTTGATGGCAATCCCGATGATGATGCGCTGACAGGATCGGATGCCGGATCCGATGCTGATACTGACGGCGCTGACGACAACGACGGATCTGCGTCAGGTGGAGATTCCCTTGGATCCGCATCCCAGTCTGCGTCGCCCTCCGCGTCCGTGACACGCCAACCCGGTGTTGCCACGTACTCCACAACTGAAAGTGCATGGTGCCCCATGTGTGATTTTGGTAATTAATGGCAATCCTTATAACTAATGTTTGCATTGAGATATCCTTATAGATCGTGTCCATGGGAAAAGATTGGAGTTCATGTGTTGGACTCTAGAAGCTTATATGATGACCAAGGTTCTATCCAAGGGTTTATATGAGGAATGGTCATGTGAAGAGTTGAACTTATTGCGCATGGCTTGAAAAAGAAGATTGAGTGAACATTCATGTTATCTCCAAGCCATCATATATATCAAGATAAGAAGATGAAGTGCAAGTGGATTCATGAAGATGGAGATTACCAAGGCTCTCCCATCATGGAGTATGGGGGAGTATTTGGAGAAGTCTTCATCAAGCATGTGCTAGCAAACACAATCAAGAAAGGTGTTCCAACTTGAGAGAGTCAAGATTGTCATCATCTAGCTCAAGTGGAATGCGCAAGGCAAAGGTATGATCTTGATAGGGTTTCTATTTTACCGGTCTCACATGGTGTTAGTGGGAGACCGGGTTATAGGATAGACGGCGTACTATCAAGAGGGGCTCTCAAGTGAGTAACTTGATCCCATCTTTGTGGAGAGCTCAAACCTTTGCATACTTGGCATATCATCTTTCTTGTTTCTTATTTGGCTTTTATCCATGTGAGGATTTAGAGCTTGTGTTCATCTCCATATCAACCTCTAGTTCATCAAAAACGGATTTCATATGAATATCTTGTCGTGTTTTTGATGTTGGATGTTTTACCGGTTTGTCTTTTCTAGAGAGGTCAAACTCTCCTATTGCGGATTCCTCCTCACGTGGTGGACTATGATGTTTCTCTGCATGATCTTGTAGTGCTCTTCGTTGCGATTCCAACGAGCCCAAGATCATCGAAAATAGAGTCCGGATGAAAAAGTTATTGCCGTTTTAGTTTTGCTGGTACTGTCAAAACCGGAATATCCGAGTCTTGTTGGGCCGGATATTCCGGGGGGCGGATATTTCGGCCCTAAAAAGTGTTTTTAGCTCTTTTCGAGCCCCGAGTGCGAGCCTCTGTCAAAACCGGACCTTTGGGCTGGACCTTTTGTTTCCAAGCCGGATATTCCGGGGGGCGGATATTCCGGCCCCAATTAGGCCGGATATTCTGGCCCCTGTTTTACTGCAACAGCTATTTTTCGTGGGGACCTATAGAAGGCCCCCTTCTTCCCCAAAGTCAGCAGCTTTGCCAAGCACGTTTTTCTCTCTCTCTCCAACCATTGTTGACCTTGGAAAGCTTGCCTCTCTCAATTCCTCTGATGATTCTTGCATATCTTTGAGGGAAAAGAGAGAGGAGATCTAGATCTACATTTCCACCAATCCATCTCTCCTCTAAGTGAGGGGAACCTAGTAGATCTTGATTTTGAAGTTTTTGGTGTTTCTCCTTGATGCATGTAAAATGCATACATGAACTTTGCATTATTTTACTTATATTCCAGTCATATTTGCATCATATAAGGGTTATATCAATGTTTTATAATGATTTTCAGAATATTTCATGATTTTCCTATTTTTATGGAATTAACCCTGCGCAGGCAGAAAACCCTATTTTCCATATTTTAATGTTTCAGGGACCCAAACGACGTCCAAATGACCTGGAAATTTACGAGCATCAGTTTTTGGAAGGAAGAAGACTTGGGAGCAAAGGAAGCAAACAAGCGGAGGCCCGAGGCCCAAAAGAGGGTGGCCCACGTGGCCAGGTACCTGGGCCGCGTGGGAACCACCATCTGGAGCCTCGAGGCTCCGTTGCCGTCGATCTTTTCGCCCACGACTCCGTCTTGACCTAAAACCGACTATAAAAATAGTCCCCGACGCCCTTCGGAAGGGAGGGCCGCAGAAACACAGAAACCACGAAACAGAGACCTGGAGTTGCAGATCGGAGGGGGGAAACTCCGCGGGGCGCTGCCGGTGTGGTCTCCATCTCATCCAACGACTTCTCCACCGTCTCCAAGATGAAGAGGGAGTAGTCCACCTCTGGACTATGGGTTTGTGGAAGTAACTTATGTATCTCTCCTCTCTCTTGAGCTTCACTAATTAGTACCGTATGAGCTGCTGAACATGATTACGGTCATCTATGTAATACCTTTGTGGTGGATCTTTTTATGAGTTAATATATGTTTGAGATTGCAATGGTTTTTGTTTCAGTTATGAAAATAGATGCATATTATGTACCCCGTTCTTATTTACTTGTCATGATCAAGCATGTTTATGAGAGCGTGTGAGGGGGAACGTGTGCATTAGTTGGAGTAACGGGGGTGGCTAGTGCAGTGAACGTGAGAGAAAGTTCTGCGATCCACTTGGGTATCTCTACCTTACTTTGTTGCCTCACTAGGGATAAAAAGAAATACCATGCTACCGGAGATGTGGGTGTGACCATTGCCACTACTCCATGACTAGATCTAGCATGTTCTTATTTTAACTTCATGTTATGATACTTATTGCTATACTCTGAGTTATCTTAATTACTTAGGTGTTATGATTTAGTTCGCATCTTGGTGGAGTATAAGTGAGACTAATAATAAACTAAAAGGTCTCTATGTTAGGACGTGATGCCCATATAATTAGTAACTTGTCATTAAACTGTTGTGTTGCAATCTCATATGTTAACTCTAGTGTTCCATTGTCTACCACTTTATTAAAGAGAGAGTGCATTTGTGAAACCATGAACCCCGGTCCATTTTTAATCATAAGAAACACCTTTCCAAGAACTTTTACCACTTTTCCATTTTCTGCCATTTAAAAATCCGAAATACAAAAACATTTTTACATCTTGCATTCATCATATAAAACCCAAAAATATCATTTATCATTGCTACCACCATCCTTGCATATTTATTTACCACCATTGCATATTTATTTCTTGTTTGCATTGCATATTATCTTGATATCATTCTCACACCTTGTGCTTGACAACCACTAGGTGAGGTTGAGGACCAAAACATTTACTTTGTTTTGTAGGTAACCAAAAGAAGGATAGGAAAGATAAATCTTCACTACTGATTCCCCGAGAGTTCGATATTAAACCCTCGAGTCACCCCTCGTGGGAAAACACGTCTTCCACTTACTACACACTCTGCACTTGGAGTCTCAACCTAACCCATATTCTTTTGACGCAGGTAACTACGTCATCGGTATCACTCCTACTTTGTTCTTCCTCTCTTATTCCCCCATAAGCATTTGTTGCTTTGTTGGAATTTGAGAGTGAAGGATTTAAGCACTTGTGCTCTTGCCATTGCATTGTGCATCGATTTATACTCTCCACGAGGATTCGTGAAAGTTGAAAGTTTGTGAGCTTGTTACTCTTGGGTCATTGGACCCTAAACGACTTTGTGGTGGTTGAGACCTTTTCTGGTCACTTGTAGCTATCCGGGAGCCCCCAATCCAGTTGTGGGTTGTGCCCCGGGTTGTTGTTGTAAAGGCTCCGGATTCCGCCTCGAATGATTCCTATAGTGGAAGGTGAACCAAACCATTTGTGGTGCGGTTCATCGGAGAAGAAGGTGAAACCTTTGTGGCGTTGAGACCGACCTATTGTGGTTTCTCACACCTCTCCAACGAGACGTACTCCCCTAAAAAGGAGGAACTCGGGAATACATCCTCGTCTCCGTGTGCCTCGGTTATTTCTATACCCGAGCTCTTTACTTATGCACTTTACATTGTGATAGTCTTCGTGCTTGAAGTATTCTATATTGCTATCACCTTGTTGCTTGTCTTGCTTAGCATAAGTTGTTGGTGCACATATGTGAACCTAGTATTTAGGTTGTTGGCTTGTTAATTTAAACACCTAGTTTTATTCCACAATTACCAAGCCTAAACCGGAAAAGTTTTAATCGCCTATTCACCCCCCCTCTAGGCGACATCCTTGTCCTTTCAACAATGACCGCGCGGTCGGGCCTTGCATCAAAACATGCTCCGACCCACGCCTCGGGATCCCGCGTTGTCCCTTCTCAGGCCCGTGCTCCTGCCTCGGGATCTTCTGCGCCGCCTGTTTCTATGACTGCTCCTGCGAAAAATACCAGATTACAAAAAGGAATCACTCAGCCCAAACTCTTTACTGCTAGCACGGTTCGTTACTCTTTTTTGCGTACAGATGGTGAACCTCGCAATCTCTCTGCTGCGTTGGACAACCCAGATTGGTGTGCAGCTATGGATGAGGAATATGCTGCACTCATGAAGAACAAAACATGGCATTTGGTTCCATCCCCTCACGGTAAAACTGTTATTGATTGCAAATGGGTTTACATAAGCAAACGTAATGCTGATAGTACCATTGATAGATATAAGGCTCGCTTAGTAGCAAAAGGATTTAAGCAAAGATTTGGCATTGATTATGAAGATATTTTTAGCCCATTTGTTAAAGCTGCAACTATTAGACTTGTTTTGTCCATCTCTGTTTCTCGAGGGTGGAGTTTGCGGCAACTAGATGTCAAGAATGTGTTTTTGCATGACGTTCTGGAAGAGGAAGTGTACATGGAACAACCTCCTGGGTATGAAGATGTCAATGCCCCTCATCACATTTGCAAACTTGATAAAGCCTTGTATGGACTCAAGCAGGCTCTACGTGCATGGTACTCTCGGCTAAGTGCCAAACTTCACACTCTTGGTTTATTCCATCCAAGGCCGACACATGCCTGTTTATTTATGTATAATCGATCAGGTGTCATGGTCTTTGTTCTTATTTATGTGGATGATATTATTGTCACAAGTTCCTCCGATCACGCTATTGCCACTCTCTTGCATACGTTGGGCACTCATTTTGCTATCAAGGATCTAGGAGATTTGCATTTCTTTTTGGGCATTGAGGTTAAGAAAGTTTCACATGGTCTTGTTCTTACACAAGCAAAGTATGCATCTGATTTGTTAGCTAAAGTTGTCATTACTAATTGTAAACCGTACAACACTCCATTATCTGCATCTGACAAACTTTTGGCATATGAAGACACTCTTCTTGGCTCCGAGGACAGTACGAAGTACAAAATTATTGTGGGAGCACTCCAGTATTTAACGTTGACATGTCCTGATATTTCTTTTTCTGTTAACAAAGTCTGCCAGTTTTTGCATGCTCCCACAACAGTACATTGGACCGCTGAAAAGCGGATTTTACGGTATGTCAAGGATACTATTGACACAGGTTTTACATTCAGTAAATCTCAGTCCAATTTGATTAGTGCCTTCTTCGATATCTGCTGGGCTGGTTGTGTGATGATAGACGGTCCACTGGTGGTTTTGCCATTTTCTTTGGACCGAATCTTATATCTTGGAGTGCTCGAAAGCAAGCAACAGTGTCACGATCAAGTACAGAGGCAGAATACAAATCCTTGGCGAATGCTACTGCTGAAGTTATATGGCTTGAGTCTCTTCTTCATGAGCTTGGGATTTCTCTTCATGATGTCCCATGTTTATGGTGTGATGATTTAGGTGCCACATATCTTTCTGCCAATCCTATCTTTCATGCCAGGACTAAACACATTTAGATTGATTATCACTTTGTTCGCGAAAGAGTTGCTCAGAAGAAGTTGGTCATCCGGTTTATCTCTACCAAAGATCAAGTCGCCGATGGATTCACCAAGCCATTGCCAAGTCAAGCTCTGCAAGATTTTAGTGCAAGTTTTGATTAAGGGGGAATGTTGGGATATATATTGTACACCCAATATGTTGTCATATAAAACATATTCGGTTCCTGAGTTCAAGGGATTAGCTTCGATCTCCTTCTATCTAAACCCTGATGTAATCTCTCCAACAACCATGTACTCGCCTATATAAATCAACACGTAACCTGCGGCTCACCATGTCGGTGAGTAGAAACGCTTCCACAATTATAAATGGATCGGATGCAATCCTAATTAAGTTTTGTTTTAAAATTTCAAGCTAGCGTTCAAAGCTACTGAAATAAGCAGGAAACGTGAATACACAGAATACATGCAGGTCCAGAATTTTCCTTGGCAGCTGCAGTTTCTGATTTTTTCCCACACCAAGCACGCCATCTTGGAGGGTGATTGACTGGTTAGGTGGTGAGCTCACGACCATCAACGAAGAGAAAAAAATGACAAACTAGAATTCTTGCATGGTTGAATCGGCTTTCTTAAGCAGTTCTAATTGGAGTGGACAACGGATACGCCGATTGAGGTAGGTAGCAGCATCGCACCTGCCCTCTGGACTTTTGCGACATTTCGTGCGGAGCAAAACCAACCTATGTCGATTGTCACTTTAAACATATTGTAGTCTAGTGATCCGCTAAACTGGCTAACTGCTGCTGCTGCTGCATCGACCATCCACTGAAACCGTCTTGAGAGAGGATCGGTTGCAGAGTTCTCTAAGTCTGAACCGTGCAGGACAGGGTATATGGAAAGTTTCATGTGTTCCCCTGCAGACTGGTGGAAACGGCCACGCCCGCCGTCAAACTGAAAACAACACGGGCGTTGGTGGCGTGAATGCGTGATGGCGATCGACGACGACTTGAGCTTGCCTTCCGAATTCGACTTGGCTCTTTACTAAAACTGCACTCAAGCGAACCAGTTTTCTCCCTGTTCAAATCTACTGACTACTGCACTGAGAGTGGCACCGGACATGTCAAAAAGAGAGTGGCACCGGACGACGGAGTGTTATGGTACTGCTATCGAATCCGATACAATTTCAGAGGAATTCAGTTGGAGAAGGGGATTCGGGAGGGAATCGGGGTTCGAGAGGAGACGGAAGCAGCCGGGTCGAGAGAGAAGAGTACAATCAATCCAGATTACAATAACGATGCCGTCCTCCACCAGCCTAGGATCACTACATCACCACCACGGTCGTTGCCCGGTCTCCGCCACGCTGGCCTCCAACTCCTGTGATGACATCTTCATGTCCAATGCCGCAGCGCCAAGTGTCAGTCAGGGGTCCTGACATTCCCCCGCCCTTGAAGAACTGCTTGACCCCAAGCAGGCGCGTGTGGAAAACGTCGACAGAGATCATCTGCATCCTCCCAGGCCGTCCATTCTGCTGGCAACCCCGTCCACTTGACACGCACTCGTGAAGCAGTAGCAGCTCCGGTGTTGATGAAGGCATGTTCAATTATCTGTAGTGGCTCATGCACCAGGTCAGTATTGCGATCAAAAGACTGGATCGAAGGACATACCTGTGTATTCGGAGGCACATGTTTTTTGAGTTGCGAAACATGGACAACCGAATGCACTTGGCTTGTAGTTGGCAGATCCAACTTGTAAGCGACCTCGCCAATGCGCTTGATCACTTTGTAGGGTCCAAAATACCGGAAGGACAGCTTCTGATTGCCTCGCACTGCAACTGACTGTTGTATGTATGGTTGCAGCTTTAGATAGACTTGATCACCGACCTGGAACGAGCGTTCACTCCTGTTCTTGTCCACTTGATGTTTCATGCGCTGCTGAGCCCTTAGCAACTGCTGCCTTATCACATCAATCATTGTTGCTCGTTCCTTGAGCCAGACATCCAAATCTGCAGAAGCACAATTCCCAGGAGAAATGCCCAGCGCTCGAGGGGGGTAGCCATACAAGACTTCAAATGGTGTCCTTCCTAATGCAGAGTGAAAGGAAGTATTTTACAAGTATTCTGCAAGAGGTAGCCAGGCTGCCCATTTCTTCGGACAAGAATGAACCATACATCTCAAGAAACCTTCCAGACACTGATTGATGCGTTCTGTTTGTCCGTCCGTCTGAGGATGATACGACGAACTCATGTGCAGAGTTGTGTACAGTTTCTTTCATTTTTGCCCAAGCAAAATACCTTTTGATGCGGTGATATGTCGCTGCAACCCCTGAATGACCCCCCATGCCACTGCTGTGCAAGGCTTGCAGAATGTGCTGCTGGGCCATTTGATTATTGCCCACCCATATGCGGTTTTTCCATCGTATGATGCCATCCTGTCACGTATACCCATTATCATTTTGCTTGGATATACTTAACTCCTGTAACATTGCTCTGGCAACTGGATCATCTTCATATCCATTTTGTAAATTTTCGAGCCAAGCTGGACTCGAAGCAGAAACATTGATAGCATGTAAGTCATGTGTCTGTCGCGACAGTCCATCAGCTACTGCATTGTTAACTCCCTTTTTGTACACCAACTTAAACTGCAGTCCCATTAATTTCACAAACGCTTTCTGTTGCAGAGGAGTGTGTAGTCGCTGCTCAGTGAGGTGGAGCAAGCTTTCTTGTTGGTGATTTGTACCAAATGTGTCAGAGCACCGCGTTTGAGCATCCCTTGCAATTTAGAGGCTGTCACTTGCTTGCACTGCAGCAGTTTAGCCTGCACCCCTCTCAAGGTAATGCGTTTGCCCTCATGATTAAAACGCATGATCTGTTTTTTCCAATGCACCCACATAGGACTCTGGAGATCTAACCAATCTTTCCCCAGTATCATATCATAGCACCCAATGGGTAAAACATTAACGGTGTGCTTGAATGAATGTCCTTGGACTGCCCACTGAAAATCTGGAACACACGTGTTGCAATGCATAGGCTCGCCATTTGCCACTGTGAATTTGACTCCTGGCATGTCAGACGTCTCACACTGCAGATGTTCCACCATTTGCTGACTGATGAAGGACGATGCACTGCCTGAATCCACCAAAATCAGCAAATGATTTTTACCCACTGTCCCTGGCAAGCGAATGGTGCACTTTGCTCGACTGCCCTGTGCAGTCTGCTCACTGGCTGGAGAAACTGCTGCTATCAGACAGAGATCTCCATCTTCAGACTCTGAATCAGAATTTGTGAGCTCGAATGCTTTGCTTCCAGGTAACACATCCATGAGTTCCTCAATGATATGCAGTGGTATCTGATCAGGACACTTATGAGTCTTGCTCCACTTTTCTCCACATGTGAAACACAAACCCTTGGCTCTCCGGTAGGCTTTCAGTGTGTCTAGCTTGTCTTCCCACCGGCCAGTGTCCTGTTTTCGACGGTCATCAGTTTTGTTGTCAGTTTTCTCTCTGCTTGCACGATCAGATCGATGAGATGATCTGTAGTGCTTCTCATGGGAGTTTGTGGTTGAATACTCCAGTTCTTCTTCCTGCAACAATGCCAAAAGACTAGCAGTATCCAGATCTTCCGGTAGATGTAATCGAACAGCAGTACGTAATGCAGGTTTAAGACCTTCTATAAACTCATCGACAAAGAAACTCTCATCTAAAGCAGGGTTATAAAGCAACAACTGATTCCTAAGTTTCTCAAAGACTTCTACATAGGCAGCTACAGAATCAACTTGCTTAAGCTGTCGTAGCTGTCTACGGTAATGAGTATATTTGTTTTTGCCAAATTTCTCATGCACAAGGTTACAAAATTCATCCCAATTCTCCACTCTGCCTTTTGCTTCTACATTCCTAAGCCATAAAGCAGCAGTACTTTTGAAATTGAGAGAAGCATAGCGTGTTCGCAAGCCAGGCATGACTTGGTACAGCTCAAAATATGTTTCACACTCTTGTTGCCACAGCTCAGGATTCTCCCCGTCAAATTTAGGAAAATCCATTTTAGGAGTCGCATGTGGACGAGTTCTATTCTGATAATCATGCATGACATAAGGATCTCCTGGATCATCAGGTACAGTAATCAGATGGTGATGAGTACGACTGGTACCTGCTCCCGGGGCAAGCGGTGGACTCCCAAAGAGCCCACGAGCATCGCCCCGGCGAAGATGGTCGTCGCGGCGGTCCATTGACCCGAAGCCCGTGGTTGTCGCAGATGGGCGCGGCAACGCGGCTTCCCGTTGTGCGGCCGCCTGAGGGACAGGCTGCCCGCGGTCGGAATCTGCGGCCATCGACCCTTGCTTCTCAGTTTCTCCAGTCGCCGCCGCCTTGCCGTCGGCTTGGTGCGGCGGAACTGCCGCCTCCAGGCGCGCCTCCAGCCGATCCGCCCGATCGGAGTTGGTGGCGAGTTGCCCCTGCAATCCGTCCACCTTGGTGTCGAGATCGGACATGCGATCGAGCACCTGCTTGATGAGCGCCTCCAATCCGGCTTGCTGCGTCGCCAGATCGCCCATCTTCGTCAGCGTCTCTTCGATCTGCGGCTGTCCCCTTCGAGGCGCCAGGTTGGAGATCACGAGCTCGAGGTAATCGAACCAACCGCGGGTGTCCCGAAGGAGCTTTGCGTGAATTCAACAAGTGAATCACACCCTACGATCAGGAGAAATCGAATTTTCTCACGAATTCCTCAATCTGAGATCTACGCAACGAGCTACGGCTCTGATACCAGATGTTATGGTACTGCTATCGAATCCGATACAATTTCAGAGGAATTCAGTTGGAGAAGGGGATTCGGGAGGGAATCGGGGTTCGAGAGGAGACGGAAGCAGCCGGGGTCGAGAGAGAAGAGTACAATCAATCCAGATTACAATAACGATGCCGTCCTCCACCAGCCTAGGATCACTACATCACCACCACGGTCGTTGCCCGGTCTCCGCCACGCTGGACACGCCACGCTGGCCTCCAACTCCTGTGATGACATCTTCCTGTCCAATGCCGCAGCGCCAAGTGTCAGTCAGGGGTCCTGACACGGAGCCAAGCAACAAAAAACGCAAGACCTCGTCGCAGCAAGGTAGCCGAACCTACTGGCCAGCAGGTCAAAAATTAAACGATGGAGATTGAAAGAGAGACCAGTGGGTGATGGTACTTCGTTTGTTTTGTCTGAACTCGGGACTTGAGAAATTTGGGACTCCCAGGAGGTGCGTATGCATGTGGCGATCGGTATGATTGGTACACAAGGCTTTAGTAGGTGAGGTTAATCCGCTGAATCTTTAGTTTAGCACAATCGATGAATCTGTCGTAGTGCAGTGTCGTCCGAAAACCGTCGCCTCAGATTCGTCTCGAATTAGACACGCTAGAACTAAAAAGGTGTTACTTGTACTAGCAAACTGCCCGTGCGTTGCAACGGGTATAAAATAAGTCAGACATCTTATGTTTAAAGTAAATATTGATTTTTGTTCTATCATCGTTTTAGAAGTGTGTTAGCTTTCTCACAGATTTCATTTCTCTTACATGTCCCATTATACTACAATCCTCACAAAGGTAAAAGAAAAGGTGACCACTTACTTTATAATCTTCTTCGTATACATCATGGGCATCCAGAAGTATGAAATCCACATGTAAAAAATCCTTTGTTAAATTACATGAAAAAACTACTCCCTCCGATCTGGAAAAAGTGTAAACTGGCCACGTACAAATTTTGTGTACAAGCAGCGACATTTCTAGGATCAGATGGAGTATTCATTTGGGTATCACACATATTCCTGAACCCATTATTTTATCTGATTCACAATCAAATTAATACTTACAAGGAACGAGTCAAAAAAAGTGGAAGGGAAAATTTCACACAAACAATGTCAGTGCGTCGTGCGCACACAGACACATTTCAAACCAAATTTCAGCCTTCTGATTCACAACCAATATCAGTGCGTCGTGCGCACACACACACATTTCAAACCATACTTATGCAAGAGGGCATCCGGCATCCACAGCCAACGAAAAAAAAATCTGCAGCAGCATCTTTACAAACAAACAAGAGAAACATCAAGCTCGAGCATGGATTAGCAGAGAAATTTCAGTCAAACGAACACAGAATCAAAATCAAGTAAGGGACACAATCCGCTTGGCCCAGATTTGTTTGGGCGACTGTGCCTCACTTCGTCCTCACACTCGAGCGTCGTCCAGGCAGCCGGTGCGGCTGATGGCGGGCAGATCGGCCGGCAAAGACAAGGCAGACCAAGTCTCCAGGCCTATGCTGCAATACAACAAGCTTATCCCGTGCCTTTTGGTGTAGCCGAGCCACAAGGCACCCACGGAGCCTGTCCTGGACTCCTGGTGCGAAGAGTAGCAGGACGAGACCCATGCCTGCAGCTAGGGGATGTCGGCATCAGGGAGAAGTCGCCTGTTGAAGTCGCCTGTTGGGTGTGTTATTGCTTCTGAAGGCACTACCTCTCTTGAATTTCTGTCCATTTTGCCCAAGGTTCTTCCACAAGCAGCTGCGAGTCATCCCATTTTTATCAGTATGGATGTCTGCCATTCAGGCCAACGCCAAACGTGGGAAAAACATATGTGAGATCGATCTCAATATATATAATGCTTAGTTTAATGCAGCAGCTTCATGCCATTCAGGTTGAGGCCATCAGTAATGTCATTCCTCCTGTGCAGGTTCAGACTCACCAGCATCACCATGTTGTCGACGGGCTGGACAGGCGGCGCTGTACACAACCTCCTCCAGACCTCCACGACATGAGGTGAAGGTACAATTCCGTCATTCTTCCATGGGCGAGGAGCTTGCACCGCCGCCGAGACCCTCCTCATCAGCCACCCTTTCCCATCGCCTGCCACAGGGAGCAATTGGAGAGAGCGGAGGATGGGGGCGAGAGGGAAGGGAGCTCCGTTCTCCTCCTCATGCCTCTCCGCGTTGTCCGCCCTGCTGCGGCTGGTCCTGTTCGGCGGCCGCTGAGGCTCTGAGGCACGAGGCAGGACCAGCGCATCCTGCGGCGGAGCCTTGGGCGGAGCGCGGGTGCTCCAGCCTCAACGATGTCTCCTTGGGGGTGCAGGGAGGCGGGGCTGGAGGACCACGGGACCCTACCTCGCCGGAGGAGGAGTAGGGCGCGAGGGCAACGGAGACCCGCCGCGCCGCCGGAGAATTTGGGCCGGCTCGCGCGAGGGATTTGTTGTCGTGAGCGTCGGGTGAGAGAGAAGGATAAGTAGGGACTGCGGGTTGATTTTCAAAAACATGATGGACTTAACTGCAAAAACTTCCACGACGTACGATACGCCCGGCACGGTTACTCGTATTATATATAGTAGAGATTTTCGATATAAACAACATGTTAATATCGATACGATACCAAATATATCCCATCTCTGCAACGCAATAATGCTGAAAGCAGCGGAGAGATTGTGGGTGCACGCAACCAAAAAACATTAGACAAATCAAATACGATAGGAAATGAATAATCTTCCATTTTAGATGGAAATAATCTTCCATTTTCCTACTTTGAGACATCGTAGAACTAATGCTAATGGAGAAAGAATAACCGAGCTCAGGTAACCACTTGAAATCATATGCCCCAGACTGTTTTGCTTCGAGCGGAATTTGATCACCATACAAAAATCCACCTCTTTCGTGCTACACCTATCAGTGGGGGAGGTTCAAGAATTGGCACTGTCGTGGTGGGATCACGGCAGATGCCATAGGTATGGCTAAGATGGGGCCGAATGGTCGTTGGGGGAATCCGGGGAGGGTTTATGCACTCAAGAAGTGCACACGCAAGAACACGCAAGAACACGAACAAAGAACCAAGAAAGCAAGAACACAAAACACACCACGATGTACCCTGCTTCGGGGCCCTCTTGCGGAGGTAACACCCCTACTGCAGCACTATCCTAGTCAGTGTATAGCTCAAAGTGACAAGTACAAGCTGCTCCTCGAGCTGTATGATGATACAATGGTGAGAACTCGTGGTGGAAGATGATGCTACAAAGAGAGGAAAAGGCAGTCCGAGCCTGAACCGAGGTCTCTCCGAGGTATTCCGAGCTTCCTCTCTATCTTTCTCTCTTTATCTTCGATCCTCCCTCGTCCGTCCCAGCAGGAGGGGTGAAGCCCACTATATAGGCCAGCCGGGTTACCATTGTGCCCCTCGCAGAACACTGTTGCCATGCCTCTGCAACGGTCACCACCGTACCACCGTACCTCGGTCGGGGACAAGACGTGGCTTGCCCATCTCCTGTAGCCTACCGGCAGAGCTAGCATGTCCCCTCTGACCGAGACAGGACGTGGCCTGGCAGAGCTACCTCGTAGCCTTTACCCAGACCTCGCGTGGTCAGCGGTCGGAGACGTGCAGGCCCGCCGAACCCGGAGCACGCCTCTGCCATGCTCCTTGACAGACGCTCCCGTGTCAGGCGCTCTAGTACCCGGCTGGAAGTGACAGGAGCATTGACTCCGGCCCGACCTACAGCCCACCACCTCGGTTAGCTCGGCACGGATGTGACGGGCTCCGTACCTTGGGTCTTGCGCTTAATATCTTTTACTAGCTCGGATCTTACTTCCTTCCCACAGCTTCTCCTGCACCCACAACGCAAACCACCGCACTGAGGTAGTTAGGTCGGCAGAACATAGCTCGGACTGTGAACCTCGGCCCTGGCCACTAGTATACCTCGGACCCCTCTGGGCCAAAATAGGTCGGCCTGTATTCTCCAGGTCAAGATGAAGCTCGGACCTTCCCAGGCCCAAACAGGTCGGCCCTTTCCGTACCTCGGCACAACTTGGAACACCACCTTATGCCAAGCCTTGACCCTACCCGGGGATACTCCCCCGACATTAGTCCCCGAAGCTGGTGCGGTCCTACGACCTCGGAAGGAGGGCCGTAGCAGGTTCAAAACAAGCCTTACACCACCTCCTAAACCGACCTCCAACATAGTCATGCCGAGGTACCTCCCATACACCACCATCCAATCCGAGGTAGATATGCGAACTGAACTCTCCGAGCTATCTGACTCAGCACCAACTTGCCTCAAGATTTTCCGAGGTACGTGGCGAAGAATCTCTGCCCGGGCTTCGGAATCCGGACCTCTGCCAAGCAGATTCTGACCACACGCCGCCCTCGTCAGCCGGACCCACCGAACAGCGCACCTGCGCACTCAAGTACTTGACCGCCCACGACCCCTCGATTTTTGTGCTGACCAGCGCAGGAAATCCGGGGTGGGCGGTTGCCACTCTGCGGCCCACGATGTGGCCGATCGTGCGGCCGCAGACCGCGTAACCGTGCGCCCACTCGCACACGATCCCGCGCCTCCCGATAACCGCGCGGTAGTGGCGCAGTTAATGCGGGCAGTTACCGCGCGCGGCTATAAGTAGGGCCCCACGGGTAACTTCGCCATCTTCTTCCTCCTTCACTCGCCCTCTCGCCTCCATCGCCACCAGTGCCGCCGCTTCCGGTTGAGAAGAAACACGTTCCCGCCGCCGCCGACGAGCAGCTCCTTCGTCGCCGCTGCGACCGCGTCACCGGCGCCGCCCTTCAGCACCTCGTTTTCACGGTATGTACTCCCTTTCCTGATACCCTAGGCATTGCCCTAGGTTTCTTCCTCTTTGCGCTGTGGTTCTTCATATGTTCTTGAATAAAACTCTATTTACCTCCTCCGGTAGATCTTACTTGCATACTTTTTTGGGTAGTAGCGAGTTTCATACCTCGGATAGATGCTCGCCTAGCATAGATATGCCTCTATGTATATTAGATAGCCGTCCAACTCCTCCTGAGTTAGCCAGATATAGCCTGAGATTCCAGATTCACTTTTTCCTTTGCTAAACTTCTGTGCATTCTTCTGCAGATTGATTCTGCCGAGATGTCTCCTCCTGAGACTTCGGAACAAACCGAGGTTCCAGACCTCGAACTGGAGGTCGGAGAACGAGCCGGCTGGGAAGGTTCGGATGTAACTCCGGATGAAATCCAGTGGCTCAGGGCGACTCGGCGGATTCCCGCCGGGGTAGAGTGTCGCCTGCCAGAGGGCGAACTCGAGCCTCAAGTCAAGGAAGGGGAACGGGTGGTCTTCGTCGCGCACTTCCAGCGCGGCTTCGGACTGCCCGTTAGCGATTTCTTCCGGAGCTTCCTCGACAAATTCCGACTCCAGGTTCATCACCTCCCCGCCAACGCCATCACCACTCTCTCCTGCATCGTTTCCTTCTCTGAGGGATACCTCGGCCTCAAAGCCACGGTAGACCTCTTTTCTCGCTACTTCCAACTTAAGCGGCAAGTGATCCCGGATCCGAAAAACAAGGATCTGCCCAAGCTACTAACCGCCTGCGGAGCAGCCATCATAGCTCCTCGCCGAAACTCCATCTTCCCACGTATCGCTACTCCGGACACCGTTCGCAAGTGGCTCCGGACGTGGTTTTACGTGAAGAACTCCGGCGAAGAGGACTTCCTCAATCTGCCGGTGTTTAACCTCAGCCCTCCTACCGAACCGCTCAACTGGGACTACACTCCCCCTCTCACCAGCGAAATCAAGTCCATCCATGGGTATGTTGCGAAATGGCAGGACCCGGAGGACCCTGCGAACGACGGGAAAGTCCTGACGGCTGACGATCTGGCCTGCACATTTGTGAAGCGCAGGGTCTCCCCTCTCCAGGCGAGGACTCACAAGATCTGCCACATGAGCGGTCTTTATGATCCAACCCGCCATACGCATGTTGCACTGGACAACGCCGCTGTAGCTCGGCGAGTCCGAGCTATCACCAAGTCCAAGATCTCTGACGCTTGGACATGGGGAAGGGAACCCCACTACAGGACCAAGCCACCAAAACAGGTACGCTGTTCCGACGTTTTCTTCGGTACTCCTTTACCACCGAGGTCTTGCTACCGACGTTCATCTTGACCATTTTCTTCCTAACTCCTTTTCATATGTCTGCCATATAGCTGTTC
The DNA here is from genome assembly GCA_947311845.1 of Poa pratensis. NCBI lineage: Eukaryota > Viridiplantae > Streptophyta > Magnoliopsida > Poales > Poaceae > Poa > Poa pratensis. Next base: position 26,149,008 of record CAMZMU010000086.1, on the reverse strand, counting down.
TCCCGCCAGACCGCCGAGGATGGAGTCCATCCTGCGGACCACTTCGGCAAGGATCTTCCTGTCGAGGACCCACCATCCAACGAGGACCCTGACAACGAGGATTACATGCCCATTGCCTCGGCCCGCGTCACCACCGCGGGTAAGCCTCAAGCACAAGCTTCAGTTCAAGAGATTTCGGATGACGAGGAGGGATTTCTCGTCATGGAACCAATAAACGCGGTACCTATCTCCTGCCTTCCTCACCTTCCGAACTTTACTCCAGCAACCAGCCGGAAACGCGCTGTGCCGCAACTTCGGCCGCCGAACCATCCGCCACTGGAGCCTCCGGACCCACTGCGGCTCCGGTCAAGAGACGTCGGCTGAAGAAGTCCGGAAATCCTCCTCATGCCCGAGGGGGCAAGAAGTTTCCTACTTCGGATGGGTAATGCTTTGCTTCTATAGCCAACAAAGTTTGTTGCTTAAACTTATCACCTCGGTACTAACACTTGACCATCTTCCTTCGTTGCAGTGACCCATAGAAGTGGATCAGGAGGTATCCTCCATGACTGCACCCGTTGGTGCCTCTGAAGCCACGACCACCCCGACGAACTCTCGCCCCGTATCTCCTCCACCGAGGTCTGGCCCGGCCTTGGAGAAATCTGCCCCCACCCGAGGCCAGAGTTCTCCGCGTCCTCAAACGGGTGCGGGGACCAATCGCGCCAGCACTCCGGCTACCGCCTTGCCGGAGCCTCGACTCTCCCCCCGCAGCCAGACTGCCCGCAACCAACAACAGCAACAGCAGAAGCTTCAGCAGAAGCAACAGCCCAAGCAGCAGCCCAAGCAGCAGCCCCAAAAACCAGTTCGCCAGACTACCTTGCCGTTGGAGAAAGGCAAGGAGAAAGAGAAAGAGATGGTGAAGTCTAAGGTCACCCCCAAACCAACATCTGGGTCTGGCACCCTGACTATCTCTTCTCCTCAAGGATGCAACCGAGGTCTCCTCCCCGGTGTCACGCCGAATCCTCCATTTGCCGCACCCGTTGATGAGACTGCTCCTCCGGCCGACGAATATGCTCGGAGGACATCTCTTATACTGGATAACCGGCCTGCTTCAAGCTCCGAGGCTGCTCAAGCCTTGGAGGCCTCGGTTAGGGGCATCGAGCAGGGCGGACCGTGGGGATATCCTCCTCTGCGCACTGACAGTGATCAGAGCCTCGGCTCCTTGGAACACTACAACGCAGACTGGAATTCTGCAGACGAGGTCTCCTCGGCCTCCCTAGCTGCTCCGGTAGGTGAGCACCCTGCGGGAAACAGCGCCTGCGGCCGAAGCGTCACGACCTACAAGTCGCTGCCCTGCGTGCTGCTCAAAACATCGACGTAAGTCCTATTCTCTTTACTTTCATGCAGTATCTCATCTAATATCCACCATTCCCAGTCCCCGAGATTCGAGGTAAACTATTGACGCTCCGCCGGAGTTAAAATTGTTTGGCTTGAATCTCAAACCATTTTACCTTACTTTATCATGCACCTCGGGTACGAGTCCCCGAGACTCCTGTCGAGGCATACCCCGGCAACATTTTTCCAATGATTTGACTCCGAGTCCCCGAGACTCTTGTCGAGGTATAGCCTTTCTAACCGAGCTATGTTTTTCTTCCTTGCAGAATACTATGAACGTCCGCACGGACATCTTCCATACCCTCCTGTTTGACCACAAGAAACTCCACGACGAGCACAAGGCCGTCCTTGCAGAAAAGAACTCTTTGGACGAAAAGCTCCAACTAGAGAAAGCCGAAGTAGCTCGTCTGGTAAAGGAACTGAAGCGCATCACCGAGCTGCGGACGTCGGAAACAGAGCAGCTGCAGGCGGAAAAGGCCAGTGTTGTTGAAACAGAGAAGAAACTTCGGGAGGATGCCGCCAAGGAACATGAGAATGCGCTCCAGTTAGCCGAGGCCCGCGCCACCTCGGCCACCGAGGCTTATGAAGCCCTTCAAGCTTCGGTTAACCAGCTCCTCCCGACGCTGGAACGTATCAACAAAGAAATGGACGGTAAGCTTCTTGCCCCCCTTATCCTTGCTTTGTCCTCAACAGTACTGGCTCTTTGCCGAACTGTTTCTTTCATTATTAACAGGCTATTCTTCTGCAGAGCACTTCACCTACACCCAAGTTTCGGCTCGCAATATCACTGATCAGCACAGGAAGAGGCGTAGCGAGACGAACCCCGCCTGGACCATTGAGGACCACATCGTGGCCATCAAAGCTCGGATCCATCCCTTGAAAACCATTGGGTCCGAACTCCTTGATGCAGGTGTGTCTGCTTTCCGAGCCTTGTGGCCTCTTGCCGATGCTCCCAATACTACGCCTGAGCTCGCCGCCAAGCTTCGTGAAGCCGAACAAAGACTTCGAGAGTGGCGCTCATCCTCGGCTCGCGCTGGAGCTGATGCCGCTCTCAAATTCATCATGACTTGGTGCGAGAAGCTCGACCTCGAAAAGATGGACACTCTTCGCCGAAATTCGCCCTGGTCCACGGACCCAATTCTCATCCAGCGGCGCGAAAAGATGGCTTCCTTCTTCGCTGGATATGCCAACACCAAGAACTTGAGCGAGGGAGACACCTACTCCGACGCCGAAGATGACGAGCCAGAAGAGGATGAATACGAAACAGAATCCGACGTCGAAGCCGAGCAAGGTGACGATGGTGACACCCGCGAAGCAGAAACCGAGGCTTCTCCACAAGCTGGTGCCGAGGTTACTGCCGACGTTGCCAGCACCTCCCAGGCTACCTCGGCTGCTGCCGACGTAATTCCTGATGCCTCGACCTGAACTCTGTTACTATCATGCTTGGCCAAAAAACTTCATTAAATCCCCGGTATGCCGGGACGCAGATGTAATCAAACTTAAGTAGTTCCTTTTGCTACCTCTGTTACTATCATGCTTATCCGAACCATGCTTTTCTAAGCTTTACGTCGAATCCTTTTGAATGATTGCTCGAGTTTACTTTCGTGTTTACTATGTTTGGCATTCTTTGCTCTTGACTACCTTTTAGGCAGATGCCAGTCGAGTCACAAGATTGTTGTTCATAGCATACAGTACTTGGTAAATTCCGAGGTATGTTTCAAAGTCATCCGACATAAACGAAAGGTAAAGACAGGGGTTAGTAAACGACACATGCCGAACTATAATTTTGGACCGAGTCCCCGAGTTCATTTTCATGTCTCCCACGTTTTTTCCTCTTTGCTCTTGACTACCTTTTAGGCAGATGCCAGTCGAGTCACAAGATTAGTTTCATAGCACACATTACTTGAAGTTTGAGACGAGGTTCAAAATAGTTCGGCATATGAACAAAACTGACAAACAGAGATAAAACATAAGCACAAGAGCGAGGCAGTCCCCGAGCTTTACCTCGGAGTGCCGACATTTTTATTAAGGATTAACCGAGGTACATACATTGCGCCTTTCATGAGTAGAAAGGTCGGAGTAGAGCTACGTTCCATGGTCGCCTGACCTCTGACTCGGGGTTGTCCAGCCCATCTTCCCTTGGTTCCTGCGCATCTATAAGATAGTAGGAATCATTGAGCAGAGCTCGGCTCACAACGAACGGTCCCTCCCATGGAGGTGACAACTTGTGCCGGCCTTTCTTGCGCTGCACCAACCTCAGCACCAAATCTCCCTCGTGAAACACACGAGGGTTGATACTCCGGCTATGATAACGTCGGAGACCTTGCTGGTAAATTGCTGACCGAGATGAGGCCAATTCTCTCGCTTCCTCAAGCAGATCTACTGCATCCTCCCGAGCCTCTTTTGCCTCGGCTTCAGTGTACATTGCCACTCTGGGCGCATCATACTCGATGTCAGTGGGTAGCATAGCTTCTGCCCCATAGACCATAAAAAATGGCGTATAGCCAGTCGATCGATTTGGCGTGGTCCTTAGACCCCACAGTACTGCTGGTATCTCATCTATCCAACACCCCGGCGTTTTCAGCAGTGGTTCAATGAGCCGAGCCTTGATGCCGGCCAACACTAGAGCATTTGATCTTTCCACCTGTCCATTAGACTCCGGGTGTGCCACCGAGGCTATGTCCAGCCGGATTCCCTTGTTCATGCAAAACCGAGCGAACTCTCCAACAGCAAAGTTAGTGCCGTTGTCCGAGATAATGCTATGGGGGTAGCCATATCGCAGAATAATCTCCTTCAAGAAAGTCACTGCTGAATGACCATCCAACTTCCGGATTGGTTTCACCTCGATCCACTTGGTGAATTTGTCCACCATCACCAATATGTGTGTCATGTTACCTCGGGCTGGTTTGAACTCTCCCACCATATCCAAACACCATACCGCAAACGGCCAAGTGATAGGAATTGTTTTGAGCGCCGAAGCCGGCATATGCGTTTGCTTGGCAAATCTTTGGCATCCTTCACATCTCCGGACTATGGCCTCTGCATCAGCAAGAGCAGTGGGCCAATAGAACCCATGCCTAAACACCTTGGCCACCAGAGCTCTTGTGCTGCAATGATGACCACATCTCCTTGGTGGATCTCCAAAAGCATCTCCTTGCCTTCAGCTGGCTCAACACACCGTTGCAACACCTCGGTTACGCTTCTTTTATAGAGCTCCTTGTTGATGATGGTGTACGCCTTGGCCCTCCTTTGAATCCTCCTAGCCTCGGTTGTGTCACTTGGCGTGCTTCCCTCCGTTATGAACTTCATAATTTGCTCCGCCCACTCCGGCACCGGGTGCAAAGGAAAAAGTTCCTCATCCACCTCCATTGGCTCGGCCACCATAATCTCCTCCATTATTTCCTCCACCATCCTGCGACCAGTCCCCGAGTCTGGATGAGCAGTCCCCGAGGTTTGGTGTGCAGTCCCCGAGCTCTGCCACGCAGTCCCCGGGTCCGACCAAACGCATCCGACGTCTACCTCCATTGGAACAGGTCCGGGCTCTTGCTCCGCCGGGATGAAAATAGATTCGGATTCAGGAGAAGGTTTGATTGAAGGAGTTCTCAAGTGATTCAGGGCTACCCCTGGTGGTACTGCCTCTTTTGATGAACCGAGCTTTGACAACACGTCGGCAGCATCATTTTCTGCCCGAGGTATATGCCTGTACTCACACCCTTCAAAGAACCCGGATATCTTTTGCACATGGAACCGATATAACGCCATGTTGGCATCCAGAGCATCCCAAGTTCCAGAAGATTGTTGCACCACCAGGTCGGAATCGCCGAAGCACTCTACACGCCGGATACCGATCTCCTTTGCCACCTTGAGGCCATGGATTAAGGCCTCATACTCCGCCACATTGTTTGATGCTGAGAAATGAATCTGCAGCACGTACTTCAGCTGATCTTGCTTTGGCGAGGTGAGGACTATTCCAGCCCCCAGCCCGATCTTTGTTTTGGACCCATCAAAATGCATTTTCCAATAATTATAGTCCGGCCTGGGTGGCTCATACTGCATCTCGGCCCAATCACAAAAGAAGTCCGGCAACGCCTGGGATTTAATTGCGTCTCTTCTCTCGTAATGTGGTGCATATGGAGACACCTCAATCGCCCATTTGGCAACTCGGCCAGTTGCATCTTTGCACCCGATGATCTCCGAGATTGGAGCTTCGCACACCACCGTCATGGGATGCTCCTGGAAATAATGCTTCAACTTCTTGACCGCCAGGTAAACACCATACGTCATCTTCTGGTAGTGAGGATAGTTCTGCTTCGAGGTAGAGATCACCTCGCTCAAGTAATACACCGGTCTCTGCACCGACCTGCCACCTTCTTCGCGCTCCACCACCACTGCCACACTTACAACTCGGTTTGTGGCCGCAATGTAAAGTAACATCGGCTCATTGTGCAATGGTGACGCTAACACCGGGGCAGTGGACAACATCTTTTTCAGCTCGCCAAACGCCACGTCGGCCTGCGGGGTCCATGTAAACCCGGTACTTTTCTTCATGAGCTGGTACAAAGGTAAGGCTTTTTCTCCTAGCCGAGCTACAAATCGGCTCAACGAGGCTAGGCACCCTGTGAACTTCTGCACATCTTTCAAACACTTCGGTAACTTCATGCTCTCAATAGCTCGGATTTTGGCCGGGTTAACCTCGATACCTCGGCTGGACACCAGGAATCCGAGCAACTTCCAGCCGGGACACCAAAGGTGCACTTGTCCGGGTTAAGCTTCAACCGATACTTTCTCAAATTCACAAATGTCTCCTCGAGATCCTCGAGGAGAGTATTTTTTCCTTAGTTTTGATGACATATCATCGACATACACTTGCACATTTTTGCCCATCTGAGAGTGCAGGCATTTCTGCATACACCTCTGATAAGTTGCCCCGGCATTTCTCAGACCAAAACACATGACACGATAGCAATACGCCCCATACGGGGTAATAAAAGCGGTCTTTATTTGATCCTTTGGGTTCAGTGGTATCTGGTGAAAACCAGAGTACGCATCGATGAAAGATAACAGTTCACAACCAGCAGTGGAATCGATCACCTGATCAATCCGAGGTAATGGAAATGGATCTTTTGGGCACGCCTTGTTGAGGTTAGTAAAGTCAATGCACATGCGCCACACCTTGACCACGGCTGGCTCGTCTTTCTTCTTTTCCACCAGGACCGGATTGGATATCCAGTCCGGATGCAGTACCTCCATTATGAACCCGGCTGCAAGCAACTTAGCCAGCTCGTCCAGCACCACTTGTCTCCGGTCGTCTGAGAGACGACGGGTCGGTTGCCTCACCGGTTTCACCTCTGGCCTAACAAATAAAGAGTGCTCTGCCAACTCCCTCGGAACACCTGGCAGGTCCTTAGCCGACCATGCAAAGATATCCCGATTCTCACGGAGGAAGTGACAGAGCTCGCCTTCCTATTTCTCGCCTAGCCCGGTCCCAATGATGGCCACATGCTCTGGGTGCTCCGGGTCAATGGGGATCTTCTTGGTCTCCTTGGGTACCTCGAACGCCGCAGTTGAGTCCGGGCTCATCAGTCCGGACAGGCCGAGCTGTGTTGACTGCGCCATTGCCACCACTTGATGCAGCTTCTTCTTCTCGGCTGCGATCACCAAAGACTCGGCTAGGTTAGATCCCGCCGAGGCACACTGAATTGCTCGCTTGTAGTCACCCGAGATGGATATGATCCCATTAGGCCCTGGCATTTTCATCTTCAGGTATGCAACATGGGTGGAAATCATGAACTTGGCCAAAGCCGGCCTTCCAAGCAGTGCATGGTATGCACTCTCCAAGTCCACCACCTCGAACTCGATACTCTCAACTCGGCAATTTTCCTTGGTTCCAAATGCTACATCCACCCATATCTTGCCCATGGGTGCACAGGAAACGCCGGGCACAATCCCATGAAAAGTACAACTGCTTGGCATCAACTGATTAGGCGAGATGCCCAATTTCACCATTGTGTCTCGGTACATGATGTTGATGGCACTGCCATTGTCCACCAGAACTCGGGTGAACCTCACATTGTTGGTAGGCCCACACAACGTTGGATCTACCACCAGGGCATACTTTCCAGGACTCGGCATGATCCGAGGTGTGTCCTTTCTGCTCCAAGTGATCTCCTGCTCAGACCAGTTCATATAGGTCGGCACCACCGGCATTACTGCATTCACCTCCATGGCACGCCTCTGCACGCTCTTCTTGTCAGTTGGCTCGGTCACAAAGACCACATAGCTCGCATGAACCTCTCTATAGTCATTTCCGGGGTATTCATACTGCTGACTTGGTCCGGCACCATTGTTGTTGTTATTACCTCGGACATTCACACATTCACGGGTCTTGCTGCTGCAGGCCTCGGAAGAGGTGCAGTGGTTACCGGGGTAACATTTGCTCCGGACAGATTAGGGTGGGACCTCGGCTGAAATCTCTGAGGTGGTGGTCCTGTTCTGATTCCTCCGGCCCTTGCCCCCTCTTCTCTGATTCTGCGGTTCCAGCTGCACTGCCGGGTTGAATGGTTGGCTGGCTTGCGCGGGTCAGTCGTATGGTAACAGCACGGACCATCTATCATTGATTCATAGGTCATGGGTGGCTCCTGGTTCGGACTAAATGCCGGACCATGATTTTTGGCCTCTGGACACCTCCAGCTCCGGGCTGATCCGGGTTCACCGCTGCAACTTGGTTGGAGGGGTATGGATAGTCCGGCTCCCTCCTCTTCTGTCCGAACTCCTGACGGTCATTACACCTTGGTCCGAGCCGGTTGTTTATTGGCTCCCTCCTTCTGTTACGTGCTCCTGCCTCTGCTGCTGGCTGCATCGGATCACCCAGGGCATAAGAATCTGCAACCCGGATGGTTTCTGCTAGGGATCTCGGCATATCTCTCTGGAGCCTCTGCCACAGCATGCTGCCATGTCGACAGCCATCTGCAAACCAGGAAATGGCCTGGCCTCTACCACTCCTTCACAGGAATTCCGAACATTGCTCCACCGAGTTAAGAATTCTCGGTCAGTTTCATGATCATCTTGCTTACATGCCGCCAGGAGCTGAGGTCGGTTTGGCCTCTTGTATGTACTAGCAAAGTTGCTGTTAAACGCCAGCTCCAAGTCTATCCAGGAGTTGATACTATACTCCGGCAAATTATTCAGCCAGATCCGAGCTGGACCTTCCAACATGTGCGGGAGATACCGGACCGCCCATCGGCGATTGCCCCCCCAATGTGCACCGAGGATACATAATCTGTCAGCCAATCTTGTGGCTTGGTGCTCCCATTGTATGGCTTGGTGTTCCGACCTAACTGGAACTGAGATACTGGTGGTGGTGGCTCCTTCATGATCCGAGGTCCAAAACATGCCGGACCAGGAGGGCCTTCCTCCTCCAGTTGCTCAGACAAGTAGAGTCTATCCAGCTTGTTACGGACATCGCCTGGGCTAACATCCGACCTCCTATCCGAGGTCCCAACGCCCCATCCACTCTGTGGTATCCAGCTCGTGCCATGGCCGAGTCTCCATCATCATATCGGTCATCGCCTTGACCGACGTTCTGAGGTTGCTGAACATACTCCGGCTCTCGCTGATACTGCTGCCCCTGCTGCCGAGGTTGTTGCTGATACCTCGGGGGCGGAGGTGGTTTACCTCGGCCAGCCGATGCCGCTTGACCGCCGTTCTGATTTCCCTGACCGGAGTTACCCTTAGCCCGGCTCGCATTGCCTGGGCCGGGTTTCCCTTAGCTCGGCTAGCATTGCCCTGGCCCGCCTTCTGCTTTGCTGCTAGGACTGGATCATACATCTGCAGCTGCTGGTTCTGACCCGAGGTGACACTCCGGGCTCGATCGGCTCCTCCGACGAGTGGAGACGAGGCTTGCCCCTTGGACACCTGACTGACTGGCCTAGCTGAATAAACCATCTCTGAATCACCAGCCCCGGCATTGCTCTGCGGAGAGCCTCATTCTGCTGGTTAGCCACATATACTAACTCATTACTCGCTTCTGCTGCGCACGCCATGCATCTCCAGATAATCCGGATAGCTCGGCCCTGCCTGCCTCGGCAGCTCTGAGGTTCTTAGCAGGGGAACTATACACCGGCCTTCCAGTTGACACGCGACTCCCACTCCTAGCCGAGGTGGTAGGTCGAGCCTCCCTGTTTAGCTCATCATTGAGCCCCTTGCCTCTCTGCCGCACCTCGGCTCCCCTATGTGTATCAACCGCTACCGGGGTGAAGCCATTCGCTGCATTGTACTCGCGCAGATCTCTATTGAACTCATCTCTAGCTGTTATCATTGCTACAGCCTCCTTCTGCAGCAGGACACGCTTTGCCTCTAGGTCGGCCACAGTCACCACTATGTCCACCCCTGGATTTACTGGGTCTGCCAGCGTATCCACTATCTCTACCAGGGTCGCACCTCGGCCCCGCAGCTCTGGGGTGCCAGGCAAGTCCTTCTCTAGCCTGGGCTTTGCAGATCTCACCTTAGCAACCTCGGCTGCCTTGGACTGGCTGGCATCTACTTTGCCAGCGGCGTCAACCGGACCTGTCACCATCACCTCTACGCAGCTCTCGGGGCGAGTGATGCGCCGACCTAAAGCCGCGAGGAGAGGAGTTTCGTCGTCCACGAGCACCTGCTCCGGGTACCCGCGAACAACCTCGACAGCAACGTACGTGACGAAGCTGCCGAGCATCATGGTGAAGCCGTGCTCGGGGAAGGCTTGCCGGCGAAACACCCCGCGTTGTCGCTGATGAAGGTGAACTCTCCGATCTTGGCGACAAGCCCGGAAAGAACACGCTCGCCTGAGCCCGTCCGGATGAAAACTCCCTCCAACGCCTCAATCTGCCCCACGGTGGGCGCCAACTGTCGTGGTGGGATCACGGCAGATGCCATAGGTATGGCTAAGATGGGGCCGAATGGTCGTTGGGGGAATCCGGGGAGGGTTTATGCACTCAAAAGTGCACACGCAAGAACACGCAAGAACACGAACAAAGAACCAAGAAAGCAAGAACACAAAACACACCACGATGTACCCTGCTTCGGGGCCCTCTTGCGGAGGTAACACCCCTACTGCAGCACTATCCTAGTCAGTGTATAGCTCAAAGTGACAAGTACAAGCTGCTCCTCGAGCTGTATGATGATACAATGGTGAGAACTCGTGGTGGAAGATGATGCTACAAAGAGAGGAAAAGGCAGTCCGAGCCTGAACCGAGGTCTCTCCGAGGTATTCCGAGCTTCCTCTCTATCTTCTCTCATCTTTATCCTCGATCCTCCGGTCCGTCCCAGCAGGAGGGGTGAAGCCCACTATATAGGCCAGCCGGGTTACCATTGTGCCCCTCGCAGAACACTGTTGCCATGCCTCTGCAACGGTCACCACCGTACCACCGTACCTCGGTCGGGGACAAGACGTGGCTTGCCCATCTCCTGTAGCCTACCGCAGAGCTAGCATGTCCCCTCACCGAGACAGGACGTGGCCTGGCAGAGCTACCTCGTAGCCTTTACCCAGACCTCGCGTGGTCAGCGGTCGAG